>CM037425.1:64582176-64745163 GCA_020976825.1 Odocoileus hemionus
TCACAAGATGAAGGGATGTCTGAATCCCCAGTGGAGACCCTCGAGAAAGACCTAGAACCCCATCTCATTTCGACGGAATGCCTCACATCATTTGACACCTCGAGAGTTATGCGGAGTTCACTGCTTGAAAATGTGAGGATGCCTGAATCCTCTTAAACTTAGATAGGAATCCCAATAGCCCAGTGGCTACTGGGAAGGGACCCTGGGTTTCCGGCCTAACCTCGAGAAGCGTCCCTTTTGCCCTGACAAGTCTCAAAGAGATACCTGAGGTGTCCCTCGTAACTAGACAGGAATCCTGATGTCGCTGAACAAACACGAGTTTTGAAGGGCCATCCCCGCCGTAACTCGAAAATATACCCCAGGTCCCCGCCACAACTCGAGAAAACCCATGAGTCTTCCCCCTCAAAGCGAGATGTGGCCCAATTCCCCTGCATTGGGTGCAGAGCAATTCTGTGATCCCTATAAACATATAAGGATCCTCGACTTGGTTGATAGATCTCGAGACAGTACCCAAGAACACTGTCACAAGTCTAGAGGGACCCTGAGGTCACCCCATCAGCATGAAGGTCCTGCTTGTACCCCAAATTAAATCGTGACAAGGCCCGACTCCACTGCATTGAATCCAGAGAAATCACCGTTCCTTAGAAAACATGCCCAGTGGATTGATTTCCTTTATGCAACTCCAGAGATACCCGAGAACACCGTTCCAAGTCTAAAGGAATACCAAGTTCAGCACAGCAACTCGAGGACTGCTCCGTGTACCCCAAATCGTCTCGAGATGAGAGCTGATTCCCTGGCTTAGACCCAAGATGTATGCCAACGTTCTACAAGCACCTCAAGTGCAGGCTTCTCTCAGCAAAAGGTATGTGAGAGAGACCCTGAGTTTGCTGTCTTAAGTGGAATATAAACCGATAGGCTCCGACTCGAAAGGAGCCCGGATTTCCTGGCAGTGTCTTGAATACAGGCTCGTCTTTTATCTCACAAGATGAAGGGATGTCTCAATCCCCTGTGGAGACCCTAAAGAAAGCACTAAATCTCCGCCCCATTTCGACGGAATGCCTCACATTCCTTTGACACTTCGAGAGGCACGCAGAGTTCACTTCTTCAAAAGGTGACCATGCGTGACTCCCCTTGAGCATGGATAGGAACCACAATATCCCTGTGGCTACTGGAGTGGGACCGTGGGTCTCCCGCCTTACTTCGAGAAACGTACCTTTTGCCCTGCCAATCCTTCAAGAGATTCCTAAGGGGTCCCTCTTAACTAGACAGGAGTCATGACTTCGCTGAACAAACACGAGTTTTGAAGGGCCATCCCCGCCGTAACTCGAGAATATACCGCAGGTCCCCGTCGCAAATCGAGAAAAACCATGAGACATCCCCCTCGAAGCGAGATGAGGCCCGATTCCCCTGCATTTCATGCAGAGCAATTCTGTGATCCTCATCAAACATGTAAGGAGCCTTGACTTGCTTGGTGGATCTCGAGAGAGTCCCCAAGAACACTGTCACACAAGTCTAGAGTGACCCTGAGGTCACTCCAACAATGAGAAGGAGTTCCATGCACCCCATATCAACTCGAGATGAGGCCAAATTCCCCTGCCTTCACCACAGAGTCATCGCACGTTCGCCATCAAACACGACCAGTGGCTTGATTTTCTTTAGGCAACTCCAGAGATTCAACGAGAACACCGTCCCAAGTCTAGAGGAACACGAAGTTCAGCACAGCAACTCGAGGAATCCTCCGTGTTCCCTAATTGTCTCGAGATGAGAGCTGATTCACTGGCTTTGACTCAAGACGTATGCCAACTTTCCATAAGCACCTCAACAGGAGGCTTCTCTCAGCAATAGGTATGTTGGAGGGACCCTGAGTTTGCTGCCTCAAGTGGAATATACACCGAGAAGCCTTCACTCGAAAGGAGACTGGATTTTCTTGCAGTGGCTTGAATACAGGCTCTTCTATCGTCTGACAAGAGGAAGGGGAGTCTGAAACCCTTGTGGAGACCCTAGAGAAAGCTCTATGTCCCTGCCTCATTTCGTCAGAATGCCTCACATCCCTTTAACACCTCGGGAGGCATGCAGAGTTCACTGCTTCAAAAGGTGACGATGCCTGACACACCTTGAACATTGATAAGAATCCCAATATCCCTGTTGCTACGGGAAAGTTACCATGGCCTCCCGCCTAAACTCGGGAAGCGTCCCTTTTGCCCTGCCAAGCCTCCAAGAGATTCCTGAGGTGTCCCTCATAACTAGACAGGAGTACTGATGTCGCTGAACAAACACGAGTTTTGAAGATCCATCCCAGACGTAACTCGAGAACATACCCCAGGTCTCCGCCGCAACTCGAGAAAAACAATGAGACTTCCCCCTCCACGTGAGATAAGGCCCAATTCCCCTGCATTTGATGCAGAGAAATTTGGTAATCCCCATCAAACATGTAAGGAGCCTCGACTTGCTTGATGGATCTCCAGACAGTCGCCAAGAACACTGTCACATAACTAGAGAGAGCCTGACATCACCCTAGCAGTGTGAAGGAGCTCCATGTACACCAAATCAACTCAAGATGAGGCCCGATTCCCCTGCATTGACTCCAGAGTCATCCCCCGTTTCCTATTAATCAGGACCTGTGGCTTGACTTCTTTAGGCAACTCCAGAGATTCCCTGAGAACACCGTGCCAAGTCTAGAGGAACACCAAGTTCAGCACAGCATCTCGAGGAATGCTCCATGTACACAAAATCGTCTCGAGGTGAGAGCTGATTTCCTGGCTTAGGCTCAAGATGTATGCCAACTTTCCACAAGCACATCAAGAGGAGGCTTTTCTCAGCAATAGGTATGTGGGAGGGACCTGAATTTACTGCCTCAAGTGGAATATACACCGAGAAGCCCTGACTCGAAAGAAGGCCTGATTTCCTTGCAGTGGCTTGAATACAGGCTCATCTTTCATCTCATAGGAAGCTGGGATGTCTGAAACCCATGTGAAAACGCTAGTGAACGCCCTAGGTCCCCGCTTTATTTCGGCGGAATGCCTCACATCACTTTGATACCTCTAGAGGCACGCGGAGTTCACTTCTTCAAGGGTGACGATGCCTGACTCGCCTTGAGCATTGATAGGAATTCCAATATCCCTGTCGCTACAGGAAATGGACCCTGGGTCACCGGCCTCACATCGAGAAGTATGCCTTTTGCCCTGCCAAGCCTCGAAGAGATTCCTGAGGTGTCCCTAATATCTAGACACCAGTCCTGACGTCACTGAACAAACACGAGTTTTGAAGGCCATCCCCACCATAACTCGAGAATATACCCCAGGTCCCTGCCGCAACTCAAGAAAAAATATCAGACTTCCCCCTCGATCGAGAAGAAGACCTATTACCTTGCATTGAATCCAGAAATATCACCCGTTCCCCATCAAACACGACCAGTGTTTTGACTTCCTTTAGGCAGCTCCAGAGATTCACTGAGAAGACCGTCCCAAGTCTAGAGAAGCACCAAGTTTAGAACAGCAACACGAGGAATGCTCCGTGGACCCCAAATCATCTGGAGATGAGAGCTGAGTCCCTGGATTAGACTCAAGACACATGCCAAATTTCCACAAGCACCTCAGGAGGAAGCTTCTCTCAGCAATATTTATGTGGGAGGGACCCTGAATTTGCTGCCTCAAGTAGAATATACTACGAGAAGCCCTGTCTCGAAAGGACGCCGTAATTCCTTGCAGTGGCTTGAATACAGGCCCCTCTTTTATCTCACAAGATAAAGGGATGTCCGAATCCCCTGTGGAGACCCTAGAGAAAGCCCGAGGTCCATGCCTCATTTCGAAGGAATGCCTCACATCTCTTTGATACCTTGAGAGGCACGCGGAGATCACTGATTTAGAAGGTGACGATGCCTGAATCCTCGTGAACATTGATACGAATTCCAATATCCTGTGGCTACTGAAAAGGGACACTGGGTCTCCCGCCTCACCTCGAGAAGCATTCCTTTTGACCTGCCAAGCCTCGAAGACATTCCTGAGGTATCCATCATAACTAGAGAGGAGTCCTGACAAGGCGGAACAAACAAGAGTTTTGAAGGGCCATCCCAACCCTAACTCGAGAATATACCCCAGGTCCCCACCGCAACTCGAGAAAACCCATGAGTCTTCACCCTCGAAGCGAGATGAGGCCCGATTCCCCTGCATTGCATGCAGAGCAATTCCGTGATCCCCATAAACATATAAGGATCCTCGACTTGGTTGATGGATCTCGAGACAGTTCCCAAGAACACTGTTACAAGTCTAGAGGAAACCTGAGGTCAACCCATCAGCGCGAAGGAGCTCCATGTACCCCAAATTAAATCGAGATGAGGCCCGATTCCACTGCATTGAATCCAGAGCCAACAGCGTTCCCAAGACAATGCCCAGTGGCTTGATTTCCTTTAGGCAACTCCACAGATTCCCCGAGAACACCGTCCCAAGTCTAGAGGAATACCAAGTTCAGCACAGCAACTCCAGAACCGCTCCGTGTACCCCAAATCATCTCGAGATGAGAGCTGATTCCTTGGCTTAGGCTCAAGACGTATGCCAACTTTCCGCAAGCACCGAAAGGGCAGGCTTCTCTCAGCAATAGGTATGTGGGAGGGACCCTGAGTTTGCTGCCTCAAGTGGAATATAAACCGATAAGCCCTGACTCGAAAGGACGCCGATTTCCTTGCAGTGTCTTGAATACAGGCTCGTCTTATATCCCAAAAGATGAAGGGATGTCTCAATAATCCCCTGTGGAGACACTAGAAAAAGACATGTCACCGCCCTATTTCGACAGAATGCCTCACATCCCTTTGTCACTTCGACAGGCAGGCGGAGTTCACTTCTTCAAACGATGACGAAGCCTGACTCCCCTTGAGAATTGATAGGAACCCCAATATTCCTGTGGATACTGGAAAGGGACACTGGGTCTCCCGTCTTACCTCGAGAAGCGTACCTTTTGCCCTGCCAATCCTTCAAGAGATTCCTGAGGTGTCCCTCGTAACTAAACTGGAGTCCTGACGTCGCTGAAAAAACCCGAGTTTCGAAGGGCCATCCCCGCTGTAACTCGTGAATATACTCCAGGTCCCCACCTCAACCCGGGAAACGCCAGGAGATATCCCCCTCGACGGGAGATGAGGTCCGATTCCTTTGCATTGCATGCAGAGCAATTCCGTTATCCCAATCAAACATGTAAGGAGCATCGACTTGCATGATGGATCTCGAGAAAGTCCCCAAAAAAACAGTTACAAGTCTAGAGGGACACTGAGGTCACCCTAGCAACGCTAAGTAACTCCAAGTACCCTAAGTCAACACGAGATGAGGACCAATTCCCCTGTATTGACTACAGAGTCATCCCCCATTCCCCATCAAACGCGACCAATGGGTTGACTTCCTTTAGGCAACAACTAGAGAATCCAGGCGAACACCTTCCCTAGTCTTGAGGAACACCAAGCTCAGCACAGGAACTCGAGGAATGCTCCATTTACACCAAATCGTCTCGAAATGAGATCTGATTCCCTGGCTTAGACTCAAGACGTATGCCAGCTTTCCACAAGCCCCTAAAGAGGAGGCTTCTCTCAGCAATAGGTATGTGGGAGGCACCCTGAGCTTGCTGCCTCGAGTGGAATATACACCGAGCAGCCCTGACACGAAAGAAGGCCGGATTTCCTTGCAGTGGCTTGAATACAGCCTCGTCTTTCATCTCACAAGATGAAGGGATATCTGAAACACCTGTGGAGACAATAGAGAAAGCCCTACGTTCCCGCCTCATTTTGAAGGAAAGCCTCACATCCCTTTGACACCTCGAGAGGCACGCAGAATTCACTGCTTCAAAAGGTGACATTGCCTGACTCCTCTTGAACATTGATAGGAAGCGCAATATTTCTGGCTACTGAAAAGGGAACTTGGGTTTCCCGACTCATACTGAGAAGCGCCCCATTTGCCCTGCCAAGCCTCGAAGAGACTCCTGAGGTGTCCCTCGTAACTAGAAAGGAGTCCTGACTTCGCAGAACAAACACAAGTTTTGCCGGGCCATCCCCGCCGTAACGTGAGAATATACCACAGGTCCCGCCGCAACTTGAGAAAAACAATGTAACCTCCCCCTAGAAGCGAGATGAGGACCGAATCCCCTGCCTTTCATGCAGAGCAATTCCGTGATCCCCATCAAACATGTAAGGAGCATCGACTTCCTTGATGGATCTCGCGACAGTCCCCAAGAATAAGGTCACAATTCTAGAGGGACCCTGACGTCATCCCAGAAACGAGAAGAATTTCCATGTAGCCCAAATCAACTCGAGATGAGGCCTGATTCCCCTGCATTGACTCCACAGTCATCCGCCGTTCCACAACAAACATGACCAGTCGCTTGACTTCCTTTAGTCAACTGCAGAGTTTCCCCGAGAACACCTTCCGTAGTCTAGAGGAACACCAAGTTCATCAGAGCAACTCGAGGAATGCCCCATGTATTTCAAAACGTCTCAAGATGAGAGCTGATTCCCTGGTTTAGACTCAAGACATATGCCAAAATTCCACAAGCCCCTCAAGAGGAGGTTTCTCTTGGCAATATGTATGTGGGAGGGACACTGTGTTTGCTGTTTCAAGAGAAATATACACCGAGAAGCCCTGACTGGAAAGGAGGCAGGATTTCCTTGCAGCGGCTTGAATACAGGCTCGTTTTTCATCTCACAAGATGAAGGGATGTCTGAATCCCCAGTGGAGATCCTAGAGAAAGACCTAGAACCCCATCTCATTTCGACGGAATGCCTTACATCATTTGACACCTCGAGAGTTATGCGGAGTTCACTGCTTGAAAATGTGAGGATGCCTGAATACTCTTAAACTTAGATTGGAATCCCAATAGCCCAGTGGCTACTGGAAAGGGACCCTGGTTTTCCGGCCTAACCTCGAGAAGCGTCCCTTTTGACCTGACAAGTCTCAAAGAAATACCTGAGGTGTCCCTCGTAACTAGACAGGAGTCCTGATGTCGCTGAACAAACACGAGTTTTGAAGGGCTATCCCCGCAGTAACTTGAGAATACAACTCAGGTCCACCCCGCAACTCGAGAAAAACCATGGGACTTCCCCTCGAAGCGAGATGAGGCATGATTCACCTGCATTGAATGCAGAGTAATTCTGTGATCACCATCAAACATGTAAGGAGCCTCGACTTGCTTGATGGATCTCGAGAAAGTCCCCAGGAACACTGTCAAAAGTCTAGTCTGAACCTGAGCTCACCCTAAGAAAATGAAGAAGCTCCATGTACCCCAAATCAACCTGAGATGAGGCCCGATTCCCCTGCATTAACTCCAGAGCCATCCCCCCTTCCCCATCAAACACCAGCAGTGGCTTGACTTCCTTTAGGCTACTCCTGAGATACCCTCAGAACACCATCCCAAGTTTAGAGGAACACCAAGTTCAGAACAGCATTGCGAGGAATGGTCTATGTACCCAAAATCGTCTCGAGAGGAGAGACGATTCCCTGGCTTAGACTCAAGACATATGACAACTTTCCACAAGCCCCTCAAGAGGAGGCGTCTCTTAGCAATAGGTATGTTGGAGGGACCATGAGTTTGCTGCCTCAACTGGAATAAAAACTGAGAAGCCCTGACTGGAATTGAGGCCAGATTTCCTTGCAGTGGCTTGAATACAGGCTCGTCTTTCATTTCACAAAATGATGGGATGTCTGAATCCCCAGTGTAGACCCTAAAGAAAGCCCTAGAGTCCCACCTCATTTCGATGGAATGCCTCACATCCCTTTGACACCTCGAGAGGCATGCGGAGTTCACTGCTTCAAAATGTGACGATGCCTGACTCCTCATGAACATTGATAGGAATCCCAAGAGCCCTGTGGCTACTGGAATGGGACCCTGGGTTTCCGGCCTCACCTCGAGAAGCGTCCCTTTTATCCTGACAAGCCTCGAAGAGATACCTGAGGTGACCCTCGTAACTAGACCGGAGTCTTAACGTCGCTGAACAAACACGAGTTTTGAAGGGCCATCCCCGCCGTAACTCGAAAATATATACCCCAGGTCCCCGCCACAACTCGAGAAAACCCATGAGTCTTCCCCCTCAAAGCGAGATGTGGCCCAATTCCCCTGCATTGGGTGCAGAGCAATTCTGTGATCCCTATAAACATATAAGGATCCTCGACTTGGTTGATAGATCTCGAGACAGTACCCAAGAACACTGTCACAAGTCTAGAGGGACCCTGAGGTCACCCCATCAGCATGAAAGTCCTGCTTGTACCCCAAATTAAATCGTGACAAGGCCCGACTCCACTGCATTGAATCCAGAGAAATCACCGTTCCTTAGAAAACATGCCCAGTGGATTGATTTCCTTTATGCAACTCCAGAGATACCCGAGAACACCGTTCCAAGTCTAAAGGAATACCAAGTTCAGCACAGCAACTCGAGGACTGCTCCGTGTACCCCAAATCGTCTCGAGATGAGAGCTGATTCCCTGGCTTAGACCCAAGATGTATGCCAACGTTCTACAAGCACCTCAAGTGCAGGCTTCTCTCAGCAAAAGGTATGTGAGAGAGACCCTGAGTTTGCTGTCTTAAGTGGAATATAAACCGATAGGCTCCGACTCGAAAGGAGCCCGGATTTCCTGGCAGTGTCTTGAATACAGGCTCGTCTTTTATCTCACAAGATGAAGGGATGTCTCAATCCCCTGTGGAGACCCTAAAGAAAGCACTAAATCTCCGCCCCATTTCGACGGAATGCCTCACATCCCTTTGACACTTCGAGAGGCACGCAGAGTTCACTTCTTCAAAAGGTGACCATGCGTGACTCCCCTTGAGCATGGATAGGAACCACAATATCCCTGTGGCTACTGGAGTGGGACCGTGGGTCTCCCGCCTTACTTCGAGAAACGTACCTTTTGCCCTGCCAATCCTTCAAGAGATTCCTAAGGGGTCCCTCTTAACTAGACAGGAGTCATGACTTCGCTGAACAAACACGAGTTTTGAAGGGCCATCCCCGCCGTAACTCGAGAATATACCGCAGGTCCCCGCGCAAATCGAGAAAAACCATGAGACATCCCCCTCGAAGCGAGATGAGGCCCGATTCCCCTGCATTTCATGCAGAGCAATTCTGTGATCCTCATCAAACATGTAAGGAGCCTTGACTTGCTTGGTGGATCTCGAGAGAGTCCCCAAGAACACTGTCACAAGTCTAGAGTGACCCTGAGGTCACTCCAACAATGAGAAGGAGTTCCATGCACCCCATATCAACTCGAGATGAGGCCAAATTCCCCTGCCTTCACCACAGAGTCATCGCACGTTCGCCATCAAACACGACCAGTGGCTTGATTTTCTTTAGGCAACTCCAGAGATTCAACGAGAACACCGTCCCAAGTCTAGAGGAACACGAAGTTCAGCACAGCAACTCGAGGAATCCTCCGTGTTCCCAAATTGTCTCGAGATGAGAGCTGATTCACTGGCTTTGACTCAAGACGTATGCCAACTTTCCATAAGCACCTCAACAGGAGGCTTCTCTCAGCAATAGGTATGTTGGAGGGACCCTGAGTTTGCTGCCTCAAGTGGAATATACACCGAGAAGCCTTCACTCGAAAGGAGACTGGATTTTCTTGCAGTGGCTTGAATACAGGCTCTTCTATCGTCTGACAAGAGGAAGGGGAGTCTGAAACCCTTGTGGAGACCCTAGAGAAAGCTCTATGTCCCTGCCTCATTTCGTCAGAATGCCTCACATCCCTTTAACACCTCGGGAGGCATGCAGAGTTCACTGCTTCAAAAGGTGACGATGCCTGACACACCTTGAACATTGACAGGAATCCCAATATCCCTGTTGCTACGGGAAAGTTACCATGGCCTCCCGCCTAACCTCGGGAAGCGTCCCTTTTGCCCTGCCAAGCCTCCAAGAGATTCCTGAGGTGTCCCTCATAACTAGACAGGAGTACTGATGTCGCTGAACAAACACGAGTTTTGAAGATCCATCCCAGACGTAACTCGAGAACATACCCCAGGTCTCCGCCGCAACTCGAGAAAAACAATGAGACTTCCCCCTCCAAGTGAGATAAGGCCCAATTCCCCTGCATTTGATGCAGAGAAATTTGGTAATCCCCATCAAACATGTAAGGTGCCTCGACTTGCTTGATGGATCTCCAGAAAGTCGCCAAGAACACTGTCACATAACTAGAGAGAGCCTGACATCACCCTAGCAGTGTGAAGGAGCTCCATGTACACCAAATCAACTCAAGATGAGGCCCGATTCCCCTGCATTGACTCCAGAGTCATCCCCCGTTTCCTATTAATCAGGACCTGTGGCTTGACTTCTTTAGGCAACTCCAGAGATTCCCTGAGAACACCGTGCCAAGTCTAGAGGAACACCAAGTTCAGCACAGCATCTCGAGGAATGCTCCATGTACACAAAATCGTCTCGAGGTGAGAGCTGATTTCCTGGCTTAGGCTCAAGATGTATGCCAACTTTCCACAAGCACATCAAGAGGAGGCTTTTCTCAGCAACAGGTATGTGGGAGGGACCTGAATTTACTGCCTCAAGTGGAATATACACCGAGAAGCCCTGACTCGAAAGAAGGCCTGATTTCCTTGCAGTGGCTTGAATACAGGCTCATCTTTCATCTCATAGGAAGCTGGGATGTCTGAAACCCATGTGAAAACGCTAGTGAACGCCCTAGGTCCCCGCTTTATTTCGACGGAATGCCTCACATCACTTTGATACCTCTAGAGGCACGCGGAGTTCACTTCTTCAAGGGTGACGTGCCTGACTCGCCTTGAGCATTGATAGGAATTCCAATATCCCTGTCGCTACAGGAAATGGACCCTGGGTCACCGGCCTCACATCGAGAAGTATGCCTTTTGCCCTGCCAAGCCTCGAAGAGATTCCTGAGGTGTCCCTAATATCTAGACACCAGTCCTGACGTCACTGAAAAACACGAGTTTTGAAGGCCATCCCCACCATAACTCGAGAATATACCCCAGGTCCCTGCCGCAACTCAAGAAAAAATATCAGACTTCCCCCTCGATCGAGAAGAAGACCTATTACCTTGCATTGAATCCAGAAATATCACCCGTTCCCCATCAAACACGACCAGTGTTTTGACTTCCTTTAGGCAGCTCCAGAGATTCACTGAGAAGACCGTCCCAAGTCTAGAGAAGCACCAAGTTTAGAACAGCAACACGAGGAATGCTCCGTGGACCCCAAATCATCTGGAGATGAGAGCTGAGTCCCTGGATTAGACTCAAGACACATGCCAAATTTCCACAAGCACCTCAGGAGGAAGCTTCTCTCAGCAATATTTATGTGGGAGGGACCCTGAATTTGCTGCCTCAAGTAGAATATACTACGAGAAGCCCTGTCTCGAAAGGACGCCGTAATTCCTTGCAGTGGCTTGAATACAGGCCCCTCTTTTATCTCACAAGATAAAGGGATGTCCGAATCCCCTGTGGAGACCCTAGAGAAAGCCCGAGGTCCATGCCTCATTTCGAAGGAATGCCTCACATCTCTTTGATACCTTGAGAGGCACGCGGAGATCACTGATTTAGAAGGTGACGATGCCTGAATCCTCTTGAACATTGATACGAATTCCAATATCCTGTGGCTACTGAAAAGGGACACTGGGTCTCCCGCCTCACCTCGAGAAGCATTCCTTTTGACCTGCCAAGCCTCGAAGACATTCCTGAGGTATCCATCATAACTAGAGAGGAGTCCTGACAAGGCGGAACAAACAAGAGTTTTGAAGGGCCATCCCAACCCTAACTCGAGAATATACCCCAGGTCCCCACCGCAACTCGAGAAAACCCATGAGTCTTCACCCTCGAAGCGAGATGAGGCCCGATTCCCCTGCATTGCATGCAGAGCAATTCCGTGATCCCCATAAACATATAAGGATCCTCGACTTGGTTGATGGATCTCGAGACAGTTCCCAAGAACACTGTTACAAGTCTAGAGGAAACCTGAGGTCAACCCATCAGCGCGAAGGAGCTCCATGTACCCCAAATTAAATCGAGATGAGGCCCGATTCCACTGCATTGAATCCAGAGCCAACACCGTTCCCAAGACAATGCCCAGTGGCTTGATTTCCTTTAGGCAACTCCACAGATTCCCCGAGAACACCGTCCCAAGTCTAGAGGAATACCAAGTTCAGCACAGCAACTCCAGAACCGCTCCGTGTACCCCAAATCATCTCGAGATGAGAGCTGATTCCTTGGCTTAGGCTCAAGACGTATGCCAACTTTCCGCAAGCACCGAAAGGGCAGGCTTCTCTCAGCAATAGGTATGTGGGAGGGACCCTGAGTTTGCTGCCTCAAGTGGAATATAAACCGATAAGCCCTGACTCGAAAGGACGCCGATTTCCTTGCAGTGTCTTGAATACAGGCTCGTCTTATATCCCAAAAGATGAAGGGATGTCTCAATAATCCCCTGTGGAGACACTAGAAAAAGACATGTCACCGCCCTATTTCGACAGAATGCCTCACATCCCTTTGTCACTTCGACAGGCAGGCGGAGTTCACTTCTTCAAAAGATGACGAAGCCTGACTCCCCTTGAGAATTGATAGGAACCCCAATATCCCTGTGGCTACTGGAAAGGGACACTGGGTCTCCCGTCTTACCTCGAGAAGCGTACCTTTTGCCCTGCCAATCCTTCAAGAGATTCCTGAGGTGTCCCTCGTAACTAAACTGGAGTCCTGACGTCGCTGAAAAAACCCGAGTTTCGAAGGGCCATCCCCGCTGTAACTCGTGAATATACTCCAGGTCCCCACCTCAACCCGGGAAACGCCAGGAGATATCCCCCTCGACGGGAGATGAGGTCCGATTCCTTTGCATTGCATGCAGAGCAATTCCGTTATCCCAATCAAACATGTAAGGAGCATCGACTTGCATGATGGATCTCGAGAAAGTCCCCAAAAAAACAGTTACAAGTCTAGAGGGACACTGAGGTCACCCTAGCAACGCTAAGTAACTCCAAGTACCCTAAGTCAACACGAGATGAGGACCAATTCCCCTGTATTGACTACAGAGTCATCCCCCATTCCCCATCAAACACACGACCAATGGGTTGACTTCCTTTAGGGAACAACTAGAGAATCCAGGCGAACACCTTCCCTAGTCTTGAGGAACACCAAGCTCAGCACAGGAACTCGAGGAATGCTCCATTTACACCAAATCGTCTCGAAATGAGATCTGATTCCCTGGCTTAGACTCAAGACGTATGCCAGCTTTCCACAAGCCCCTAAAGAGGAGGCTTCTCTCAGCAATAGGTATGTGGGAGGCACCCTGAGCTTGCTGCCTCGAGTGGAATATACACCGAGCAGCCCTGACACGAAAGAAGGCCGGATTTCCTTGCTGTGGCTTGAATACAGCCTCGTCTTTCATCTCACAAGATGAAGGGATTTCTGAAACACCTGTGGAGACAATAGAGAAAGCCCTACGTTCCCGCCTCATTTTGAAGGAAAGCCGCACATCCCTTTGACACCTCGAGAGGCACGCAGAGTTCACTGCTTCAAAAGGTGACATTGCCTGACTCCTCTTGAACATTGATAGGAAGCGCAATATTTCTGTGGCTACTGAAAAGGGACCTTGAGTCTCCCGACTCATACTGAGAAGTGCCCCATTTGCCCTGCCAAGCCTCGAAGAGACTCCTGAGGTGTCCCTCGTAACTAGAAAGGAGTCCTGACTTCGCAGAACAAACACAAGTTTTGCCGGGCCATCCCCGCCGTAACGTGAGATTATACCACAGGTCCCGCCGCAACTTGAGAAAAACAATGTGACCTCCCCTAGAAGCGAGATGAGGACCGAATCCCCTGCCTTTCATGCAGAGCAATTCCGTGATCCCCATCAAACATGTAAGGAGCATCGACTTCCTTGATGGATCTCGCGACAGTCCCCAAGAATAAGGTCACAATTCTAGAGGGACCCTGACGTCATCCCAGAAACGAGAAGAATTTCCATGTAGCCCCAAATCAACTCGAGATGAGGCCTGATTCCCCTGCATTGACTCCACAGTCATCCGCCGTTCCACAACAAACATGACCAGTCGCTTGACTTCCTTTAGTCAACTGCAGAGTTTCCCCGAGAACACCTTCCGTAGTCTAGAGGAACACCAAGTTCATCAGAGAGCAACTCGAGGAATGCCCCATGTATTTCAAAACGTCTCAAGATGAGAGCTGATTCCCTGGTTTAGACTCAAGACATATGCCAAAATTCCACAAGCCCCTCAAGAGGAGGTTTCTCTTGGCAATATGTATGTGGGAGGGACACTGTGTTTGCTGTTTCAAGAGAAATATACACCGAGAAGCCCTGACTGGAAAGGAGGCAGGATTTCCTTGCAGCGGCTTGAATACAGGCTCGTCTTTCATCTCACAAGATGAAGGGATGTCTGAATCCCCAGTGGAGATCCTAGAGAAAGACCTAGAACCCCATCTCATTTCGACGGAATGCCTTACATCATTTGACACCTCGAGAGTTATGCGGAGTTCACTGCTTGAAAATGTGAGGATGCCTGAATACTCTTAAACTTAGATTGGAATCCCAATAGCCCAGTGGCTACTGGAAAGGGACCCTGGGTTTTCCGGCCTAACCTCGAGAAGCGTCCCTTTTGACCTGACAAGTCTCAAAGAAATACCTGAGGTGTCCCTCGTAACTAGACAGGAGTCCTGATGTCGCTGAACAAACACGAGTTTTGAAGGGCTATCCCCGCAGTAACTTGAGAATATACAACTCAGGTCCACCCCGCAACTCGAGAAAAACCATGGGACTTCCCCTCGAAGCGAGATGAGGCATGATTCACCTGCATTGAATGCAGAGTAATTCTGTGATCACCATCAAACATGTAAGGAGCCTCGACTTGCTTGATGGATCTCGAGAAAGTCCCCAGGAACACTGTCAAAAGTCTAGTCTGAACCTGAGCTCACCCTAAGAAAATGAAGAAGCTCCATGTACCCCAAATCAACCTGAGATGAGGCCCGATTCCCTGCATTAACTCCAGAGCCATCCCCCCTTCCCCATCAAACACCAGCAGTGGCTTGACTTCCTTTAGGCTACTCCTGAGATACCCTCAGAACACCATCCCAAGTTTAGAGGAACACCAAGTTCAGAACAGCATTGCGAGGAATGGTCTATGTACCCAAAATCGTCTCGAGAGGAGAGACGATTCCCTGGCTTAGACTCAAGACATATGACAACTTTCCACAAGCCCCTCAAGAGGAGGCGTCTCTTAGCAATAGGTATGTTGGAGGGACCATGAGTTTGCTGCCTCAACTGGAATAAAAACTGAGAAGCCCTGACTGGAATTGAGGCCAGATTTCCTTGCAGTGGCTTGAATACAGGCTCGTCTTTCATTTCACAAAATGATGGGATGTCTGAATCCCCAGTGTAGACCCTAAAGAAAGCCCTAGAGTCCCACCTCATTTCGATGGAATGCCTCACATCCCTTTGACACCTCGAGAGGCATGCGGAGTTCACTGCTTCAAAATGTGACGATGCCTGACTCCTCATGAACATTGATAGGAATCCCAAGAGCCCTGTGGCTACTGGAATGGGACCCTGGGTTTCCGGCCTCACCTCGAGAAGCGTCCATTTTATCCTGACAAGCCTCGAAGAGATACCTGAGGTGACCCTCGTAACTAGACCGGAGTCTTAACGTCGCTGAACAAACACGAGTTTTGAAGGGCCATCCCCGCCGTAACTCGAAAATATACCCCAGGTCCCCGCCACAACTCGAGAAAACCCATGAGTCTTCCCCCTCAAAGCGAGATGTGGCCCAATTCCCCTGCATTGGGTGCAGAGCAATTCTGTGATCCCTATAAACATATAAGGATCCTCGACTTGGTTGATAGATCTCGAGACAGTACCCAAGAACACTGTCACAAGTCTAGAGGGACCCTGAGGTCACCCCATCAGCATGAAGGTCCTGCTTGTACCCCAAATTAAATCGTGACAAGGCCCGACTCCACTGCATTGAATCCAGAGAAATCACCGTTCCTTAGAAAACATGCCCAGTGGATTGATTTCCTTTATGCAACTCCAGAGATACCCGAGAACACCGTTCCAAGTCTAAAGGAATACCAAGTTCAGCACAGCAACTCGAGGACTGCTCCGTGTACCCCAAATCGTCCTGAGAGCTGATTCCCTGGCTTAGACCCAAGATGTATGACGTTCTACAAGCACCTCAAGTGCAGGCTTCTCTCAGCAAAAGGTATGTGAGAGAGACCCCTGTCAGTGGAATTAAACCGATAGGCTCCGACTCGAAAGGAGCCCGGATTTTGGCAGTGTCTTGAATACAGGCTCGTCTTTTATCTCACAAGATGAAGGGATGTCTCAATCCCCTGTGGAGACCCTAAAGAAAGCACTAAATCTCCGCCCCATTTCGACGGAATGCCTCACATTCCTTTGACACTTCGAGAGGCACGCAGAGTTCACTTCTTCAAAAGGTGACCATGCGTGACTCCCCTTGAGCATGGATAGGAACCACAATATCCCTGTGGCTACTGGAGTGGGACCGTGGGTCTCCCGCCAGAAACGTACCTTTTGCCCTGCCAATCCTTCAAGAGATTCCTAAGGGGTCCCTCTTAACTAGACAGGAGTCATGACTTCGCTGAACAAACACGAGTTTTGAAGGGCCATCCCCGCCGTAACTCGAGAATATACCGCAGGTCCCCGTCGCAAATCGAGAAAAACCATGAGACATCCCCTCGAAGCGAGATGAGGCCCGATTCCCCTGCATTTCATGCAGAGCAATTCATCCTCATCAAACATGTAAGGAGCCTTGACTTGCTTGGTGGATCTCGAGAGAGTCCCCAAGAACACTGTCACAAGTCTAGAGTGACCCTGAGGTCACTCCAACAATGAGAAGGAGTTCCATGCACCCCATATCAACTCGAGATGAGGCCAAATTCCCCTGCCTTCACCACAGAGTCATCGCACGTTCGCCATCAAACACGACCAGTGGCTTGATTTTCTTTAGGCAACTCCAGAGATTCAACGAGAACACCGTCCCAAGTATAGAGGAACACGAAGTTCAGCACAGCAACTCGAGGAATCCTCCGTGTTCCCTAATTGTCTCGAGATGAGAGCTGATTCACTGGCTTTGACTCAAGACGTATGCCAACTTTCCATAAGCACCTCAACAGGAGGCTTCTCTCAGCAATAGGTATGTTGGAGGGACCCTGAGTTTGCTGCCTCAAGTGGAATATACACCGAGAAGCCTTCACTCGAAAGGAGACTGGATTTTCTTGCAGTGGCTTGAATACAGGCTCTTCTATCGTCTGACAAGAGGAAGGGGAGTCTGAAACCCTTGTGGAGACCCTAGAGAAAGCTCTATGTCCCTGCCTCATTTCGTCAGAATGCCTCACATCCCTTTAACACCTCGGGAGGCATGCAGAGTTCACTGCTTCAAAAGGTGACGATGCCTGACACACCTTGAACATTGACAGGAATCCCAATATCCCTGTTGCTACGGGAAAGTTACTATGGCCTCCCGCCTAACCTCGGGAAGCGTCCCTTTTGCCCTGCCAAGCCTCAAGAGATTCCTGAGGTGTCCCTCATAACTAGACAGGAGTACTGATGTCGCTGAACAAACACGAGTTTTGAAGATCCATCCCAGACGTAACTCGAGAACATACCCCAGGTCTCCGCCGCAACTCGAGAAAAACAATGAGACTTCCCCCTCCAAGTGAGATAAGGCCCAATTCCCCTGCATTTGATGCAGAGAAATTTGGTAATCCCCATCAAACATGTAAGGAGCCTCGACTTGCTTGATGGATCTCCAGAAAGTCGCCAAGAACACTGTCACATAACTAGAGAGAGCCTGACATCACCCTAGCAGTGTGAAGGAGCTCCATGTACACCAAATCAACTCAAGATGAGGCCCGATTCCCCTGCATTGACTCCAGAGTCATCCCCCGTTTCCTATTAATCAGGACCTTTGGCTTGACTTCTTTAGGCAACTCCAGAGATTCCCTGAGAACACCGTGCCAAGTCTAGAGGAACACCAAGTTCAGCACAGCATCTCGAGGAATGCTCCATGTACACAAAATCGTCTCGAGGTGAGAGCTGATTTCCTGGCTTAGGCTCAAGATGTATGCCAACTTTCCACAAGCACATCAAGAGGAGGCTTTTCTCAGCAATAGGTATGTGGGAGGGACCTGAATTTACTGCCTCAAGTGGAATATACACCGAGAAGCCCTGACTCGAAAGAAGGCCTGATTTCCTTGCAGTGGCTTGAATACAGGCTCATCTTTCATCTCATAGGAAGCTGGGATGTCTGAAACCCATGTGAAAACGCTAGTGAACGCCCTAGGTCCCCGCTTTATTTCGACGGAATGCCTCACATCACTTTGATACCTCTAGAGGCACGCGGAGTTCACTTCTTCAAGGGTGACGATGCCTGACTCGCCTTGAGCATTGATAGGAATTCCAATATCCCTGTCGCTACAGGAAATGGACCCTGGGTCACCGGCCTCACATCGAGAAGTATGCCTTTTGCCCTGCCAAGCCTCGAAGAGATTCCTGAGGTGTCCCTAATATCTAGACACCAGTCCTGACGTCACTGAACAAACACGAGTTTTGAAGGCCATCCCCACCATAACTCGAGAATATACCCCAGGTCCCTGCCGCAACTCAAGAAAAAATATCAGACTTCCCCCTCGATCGAGAAGAAGACCTATTACCTTGCATTGAATCCAGAAATATCACCCGTTCCCCATCAAACACGACCAGTGTTTTGACTTCCTTTAGGCAGCTCCAGAGATTCACTGAGAAGACCGTCCCAAGTCTAGAGAAGCACCAAGTTTAGAACAGCAACACGAGGAATGCTCCGTGGACCCCAAATCATCTGGAGATGAGAGCTGAGTCCCTGGATTAGACTCAAGACACATGCCAAATTTCCACAAGCACCTCAGGAGGAAGCTTCTCTCAGCAATATTTATGTGGGAGGGACCCTGAATTTGCTGCCTCAAGTAGAATATACTACGAGAAGCCCTGTCTCGAAAGGACGCCGTAATTCCTTGCAGTGGCTTGAATACAGGCCCCTCTTTTATCTCACAAGATGAAGGGATGTCCGAATCCCCTGTGGAGACCCTAGAGAAAGCCCGAGGTCCATGCCTCATTTCGAAGGAATGCCTCACATCTCTTTGATACCTTGAGAGGCACGCGGAGATCACTGATTTAGAAGGTGACGATGCCTGAATCCTCGTGAACATTGATACGAATTCCAATATCCTGTGGCTACTGAAAAGGGACACTGGGTCTCCCGCCTCACCTCGAGAAGCATTCCTTTTGACCTGCCAAGCCTCGAAGACATTCCTGAGGTATCCATCATAACTAGAGAGGAGTCCTGACAAGGCGGAACAAACAAGAGTTTTGAAGGGCCATCCCAACCCTAACTCGAGAATATACCCCAGGTCCCCACCGCAACTCGAGAGAAAAACCCATGAGTCTTCACCCTCGAAGCGAGATGAGGCCCGATTCCCCTGCATTGCATGCAGAGCAATTCCGTGATCCCCATAAACATATAAGGATCCTCGACTTGGTTGATGGATCTCGAGACAGTTCCCAAGAACACTGTTACAAGTCTAGAGGAAACCTGAGGTCAACCCATCAGCGCGAAGGAGCTCCATGTACCCCAAATTAAATCGAGATGAGGCCCGATTCCACTGCATTGAATCCAGAGCCAACACCGTTCCCAAGACAATGCCCAGTGGCTTGATTTCCTTTAGGCAACTCCACAGATTCCCCGAGAACACCGTCCCAAGTCTAGAGGAATACCAAGTTCAGCACAGCAACTCCAGAACCGCTCCGTGTACCCCAAATCATCTCGAGATGAGAGCTGATTCCTTGGCTTAGGCTCAAGACGTATGCCAACTTTCCGCAAGCACCGAAAGGGCAGGCTTCTCTCAGCAATAGGTATGTGGGAGGGACCCTGAGTTTGCTGCCTCAAGTGGAATATAAACCGATAAGCCCTGACTCGAAAGGACGCCGATTTCCTTGCAGTGTCTTGAATACAGGCTCGTCTTATATCCCAGAAGATGAAGGGATGTCTCAATAATCCCCTGTGGAGACACTAGAAAAAGACATGTCACCGCCCTATTTCGACAGAATGCCTCACATCCCTTTGTCACTTCGACAGGCAGGCGGAGTTCACTTCTTCAAACGATGACGAAGCCTGACTCCCCTTGAGAATTGATAGGAACCCCAATATTCCTGTGGATACTGGAAAGGGACACTGGGTCTCCCGTCTTACCTCGAGAAGCGTACCTTTTGCCCTGCCAATCCTTCAAGAGATTCCTGAGGTGTCCCTCGTAACTAAACTGGAGTCCTGACGTCGCTGAAAAAACCCGAGTTTCGAAGGGCCATCCCCGCTGTAACTCGTGAATATACTCCAGGTCCCCACCTCAACCGGGAAAACGCCAGGAGATATCCCCCTCGACGGGAGATGAGGTCCGATTCCTTTGCATTGCATGCAGAGCAATTCCGTTATCCCAATCAAACATGTAAGGAGCATCGACTTGCATGATGGATCTCGAGAAAGTCCCCAAAAAAACAGTTACAAGTCTAGAGGGACACTGAGGTCACCCTAGCAACGCTAAGTAACTCCAAGTACCCTAAGTCAACACGAGATGAGGACCAATTCCCCTGTATTGACTACAGAGTCATCCCCCATTCCCCATCAAACACGACCAATGGGTTGACTTCCTTTAGGGAACAACTAGAGAATCCAGGCGAACACCTTCCCTAGTCTTGAGGAACACCAAGCTCAGCACAGGAACTCGAGGAATGCTCCATTTACACCAAATCGTCTCGAAATGAGATCTGATTCCCTGGCTTAGACTCAAGACGTATGCCAGCTTTCCACAAGCCCCTAAAGAGGAGGCTTCTCTCAGCAATAGGTATGTGGGAGGCACCCTGAGCTTGCTGCCTCGAGTGGAATATACACCGAGCAGCCCTGACACGAAAGAAGGCCGGATTTCCTTGCAGTGGCTTGAATACAGCCTCATCTTTCATCTCACAAGATGAAGGGATTTCTGAAACACCTGTGGAGACAATAGAGAAAGCCCTACGTTCCCGCCTCATTTTGAAGGAAAGCCTCACATCCCTTTGACACTTCGAGAGGCACGCAGAGTTCACTGCTTCAAAAGGTGACATTGCCTGACTCCTCTTGAACATTGATAGGAAGCGCAATATTTCTGTGGCTACTGAAAAGGGACCTTGGGTCTCCCGACTCATACTGAGAAGCGCCCCATTTGCCCTGCCAAGCCTCGAAGAGACTCCTGAGGTGTCCCTCGTAACTAGAAAGGAGTCCTGACTTCGCAGAACAAACACAAGTTTTGCCGGGCCATCCCCGCCGTAACGTGAGATTATACCACAGGTCCCGCCGCAACTTGAGAAAAACAATGTGACCTCCCCCTAGAAGCGAGATGAGGACCGAATCCCCTGCCTTTCATGCAGAGCAATTCCGTGATCCCCATCAAACATGTAAGGAGCATCGACTTCCTTGATGGATCTCGCGACAGTCCCCAAGAATAAGGTCACAATTCTAGAGGGACCCTGACGTCATCCCAGAAACGAGAAGAATTTCCATGTAGCCCAAATCAACTCGAGATGAGGCCTGATTCCCCTGCATTGACTCCACAGTCATCCGCCGTTCCACAACAAACATGACCAGTCGCTTGACTTCCTTTAGTCAACTGCAGAGTTTCCCCGAGAACACCTTCCGTAGTCTAGAGGAACACCAAGTTCATCAGAGCAACTCGAGGAATGCCCCATGTATTTCAAAACGTCTCAAGATGAGAGCTGATTCCCTGGTTTAGACTCAAGACATATGCCAAAATTCCACAAGCCCCTCAAGAGGAGGTTTCTCTTGGCAATATGTATGTGGGAGGGACACTGTGTTTGCTGTTTCAAGAGAAATATACACCGAGAAGCCCTGACTGGAAAGGAGGCAGGATTTCCTTGCAGCGGCTTGAATACAGGCTCGTCTTTCATCTCACAAGATGAAGGGATGTCTGAATCCCCAGTGGAGATCCTAGAGCAAGACCTAGAACCCCATCTCATTTCGACGGAATGCCTTACATCATTTGACACCTCGAGAGTTATGCGGAGTTCACTGCTTGAAAATGTGAGGATGCCTGAATCATCTTAAACGTAGATAGGAATCCCAATAGCCCAGTGGCTACTGGAAAGGGACCCTGGGTTTCCGGCCTAAACTCGAGAAGCGTCCCTTTTGCCCTGACAGTCTCAAAGAGATACCTGAGGTGTCCCTCGTAACTAGACAGGAGTCCTGATGTCGCTGAACAAACACGAGTTTTGAAGGGCCATTCCCGCCCTAACTTGAGAATATACCCCAGGTCCACCCCGCAACTCGAGAAAAACCATGGGACTTCCCCTCGAAGCAAGATGAGGCATGATTCCCCTGCATTGAATGCAGAGTAATTCTGTGATCACCATCAAACATGTAAGGAGCCTCGACTTACTTGATGGATTTAGAGAAAGTCCCCAAGAACACTGTCACAAGTCTAGAGGGAACTTGAGCTCACCCTAAGAACATGAAGAAGCGCCATGTACACCAAATCAACTTGAGATGAGGCCGGATTCGCCTGCATTAACTCCAGAGCCATCCCCCCTTCCCCATCAAACACCAGCAGTGGCTTGACTTCCTTTAGGCTACTCCTGAGATACCCTGAGAACACCATCTCAAGTTTAGAAGAACACCAAGTTCAGAACAGCAACGCGAGGAATGCTCTATGAACCCCAAATCGTCTCGAGAGGAGAACTGATTTCCTGGCTTACATTCAAGACATATGCCAACTTTCCACAAGCCCCTCAAGAGGAGGCATCTCTTAGCAATAGTTATGTTGGAGGGACCATGAGTTTGCTGCCTCAAGTGGAATATACACTGAGAAGCCCTGACTGGAATTGAGGCCAGATTTCCTTGCAGTGGCTTGAATACAGGCTCGTCTTTCATTTCACAAAATGACGGAATGTCTGAATCCCCAGTGTAGACCCTAAAGAAAGCCCTAGTTTCCCACCTCATTTCGATGGAATGCCTCACATCCCTTTGACACCTCGAGAGGCATGCGGAGTTCACTGCTCCAAAACGTGACGATGCCTGACTCCTCATGAACATTGATAGGAATCCCAATAGCCCTGTGGCTACTGGAAAGGTACCCTGGGTTTCCGACCTCACCTCGAGAAGAGTCCCTTTTATCCTGACAAGCCTCGTAGAGATACCTGAGGTGACACTCGTAACTAGACCGGAGTACTGACGTCGCTGAACAAACACGAGTTTTGAACGGCCATCCCCGCCGTTACTGAACAATATACCCCAGGTCGCCGCCATAACTCGAGAAAACCCATGAGTCTTCCCCCTTGAAGCGAGATGAGGCCCGATTCCCCTGCATTGCCTGCAGAGCAATTCCGTGATCCCCATAAAAATATAAGGATCCTCGACTTGGTTGACAGATCTCGAGACAGACCCCAAGAACACTGTCACAAGACTAGAGGGACCCTGAGGTCACCCCATCAGCGTGAAGGTCCTGCTTGTACCCCAAATTAAATCGAGACAAGGCCCGACTCCCCTGCATTGAATCCAGAGCAATCACCGTTCCTAAGAAAACATGCCCAGTTGATTGATTTCCTTTAGGCAACTCCAGAGATTCCCCGAGAACACCGTCTCAAGACTAGAGGAATAACAAGTTCAGCACAGCAACTCGAGGAATGTTCCGTGTACCCCAAATTGTCTCGAGATGAGAGCTGATTCCCTGGCTTAGACTCAAGACGTATGCCAACGTTCTACAAGCACCTCAAGGGCAGGCATTTCTCAGCAATTGTTATGCGGGAGAGATCCTGAGTTTGCGTCCTCAAGTGGAATATAAACCGATAAGCCCTGACTCGAAAGGAGGCCGGATTTCCTTGCAATGTCTTGAGTACAGGCTCGTCTTTTATCTCACAAGAAGAAGGAATGTCTCAATCCCCTGTGGAGCCCAGAGAGAAAGCCCTAATTCCCCGTCCCATTGCGACGGAATGCCTCACATCCCTTTGATACTTCAAGAGGCACGCGGAGTTCACTTCTTCAAAAGGTGGCCATGCCTGACACCCCTTGAGCATTGATAGGAACCCCAATATCCCTGTGGCTACTGGAGAGGGACCCTGGTTGTCCCGGTTTACCTCGAGAAGCGTACCGTTTGCCCTGCCAATCCTTCAAGAGATTCCGGAGGTGTCCCTCCTAACTAGACACGAGTCATGACTTCTCTGAACAAACAGGAGTTTTGAAGGGCCATCCCCGATGTAACTCGAGAATATACCCCAGGCCCCCGCCGCAACCCGAGAAAAACCATGAGACATCCCCCTCGAAGCGAGATGAGGCCCGATTCCCCTGCATTGCATGCAGAGCAGTTCCGTGATCCCCATAAACATATAAGGATCCTCGACTTGGTTGATGCATCTCGAGACAGTCCCCAAGAACACTGTCACAAGTGTAGAGGCAGCCTAGTGCCACCCCATCACGACAAGGACCTCAATGTACCCCAAATTAAAATGAGATGTGGCCCGACTCTCCTGCATTGAATCCAGAGCAATCACCGTTCCCAGGAAAACACACCCAGGGGCTTGATTTCCTTTAGGCAACTCCAGAGATTCCCCGAGAACACCGTCCCAAGTCTAGAGGAATACCAAGTTCAGCATAGCAACTCGAGGACTGCTCCGTGTACCCCAAATGGTCTCGAGATGAGAGCTGATTCCCTGGCTTAGACTCAAGTCGTATGCCAATGTTCTACAACACCTCAAGTGCAGGCTTCTCTCAGCAATAGGTATGTGAGAGAGACCCTGAGTTTGCTGTCTTAAGTGGAATATAAACCGATAAGCCCTGACTCGAAAGGAGCCCGGATTTCCTAGCAGTGTCTTGAATACAGGCTCGTCTTTTATCTCACAAGATGAAGGGATGCCTCAATCCCCTGTGGAGACCCAAAAGAAAGCACTAAATCTCCGCCCCGTTTCGACGGAATGCCTCACATCCCTTTGACACTTCGAGAGGCACGCAGAGTTCACTTCTTCAAAAGGTGACCATTCGTGACTCCCCTTGAGCATGGATAGGAACCCCAATATCCCTGTGGCTACTGGAGTGGGACCGTGGGTCTCCCGCCTTACTTCGAGAAGCGTACCTTTTGCCCTGCCAATCCTTCAAAAGATTCCTAAGGGGTCCCTCTTAAGTAGGCAGAAGTCATGACTTCGCTGAACAAACACGAGTTTTGAAGGGCCATCCCCGCCATAACTCGAGAATATACCCCAGGTCCCCGTCGCAACTCGAGAAAAACAGTGAGACATCCCCCTCGAAGCAAGATGAGGCCCGATTCCCCTGCATTTCATACAGAGCAATTCTGTGATCCACATCAAACATGTAAGGAACCTTGACTTGCTTGGTGTATCTCGAGAGAGTCCCCAAGAACACTGTCACAAGTCTAGAGGGACCCTGAGGTCACTCCAACAATGAGAAGGAGTTCCATGCACCCTATATCAACTCGAGATGAGGCCAAATTCCCCTGCCTTCACCACAGAGTCATCCCCCGTTCGCCATCAAACACGACCAGTGGCTTGATTTTCTTTAGGCAACTCCAGAGATTCAACGAGAACACCGTCCCAAGTCTAGAGGAACACGAAGTTCAGGACAGCAACTCGAGGAATCCTCCGTGTTCCCTAATCGTCTCGAGATGAGAGCTGATTCACTGGCTTTGACTCAAGACGTATGTCAACTTTCCATAAGCACCTCAACAGGAGGCTTCTCTCAGCAATAGGTATGTTGGAGGGACCCTGAGTTTGCTGCCTCAAGTGGAATATACACCGAGAAGCCTTCACTCGAAAGGAGACTGGATTTTCTTTCAGTGGCTTGAATACAGGCTCTTCTATCGTCTGACAATAAGAAGGGAAGTCTGAAACCCTTGTGGAGACCCTAGAGAAAGCTCTATGTCCCTGCCTCATTTCGTCAGAATGCCTCACATCCCTTTAACACCTCGGGAGGCATGCAGAGTTCACGGCTTCAAAAGGTGACGATGCCTGACACACCTTGAACATTGATAGGCATCCCAATATCCCTATTGCTACGGGAAAGTTACCATGGCCTCCCGCCTAACACCGAGAAGCGTCCCTTTTGCCCTGCCAAGCCTCGAAGAGATTCCTGAGGTGTCCCTCATAACTAGACAGGAGTACTGATGTCGCTGAACAAACACGAGTTTTGAAGATCCATCCCTGACGTAACTCGAGAACATACCAAAGGTCTCCGCCACAACTCGAGAAAAACAATGAGACTTCCCCTCGAAGTGAGATGAGGCCCAATTCCCCTGCATTTGATGCAGAGCAATTTGGTAATCCCCATCAAACATGTAAGGAGCCTCGACTTGCTTGATGGATCTCCCGACAGTCGCCAAGAACACTGTCACATACCTAGAGAGAGCCTGACGTCACCCTAGCTGTGTGAAGGAGCTCCATGTACACCAAATCAACTCAAGATGAGGCCCGATTCCCCTGCATTGACGCCAGAGTCATCCCACGTTTCCTTTTAATCATGACCTGTGGCTTGATTTCCTTTAGGCAACTCCACAGATTCCCTGAGAACACCGTGCCAAGTCTAGAGGAACACCAAGTTCAGCAAAGCATCTCGAGGAATGCTCCATGCACACAAAATCGTCTCGAGATGAGAGCTGATTTCCTGGCTTAGGCTCAAGATGTATGCCAACTTTCCACAAGCACATCAAGAGGAGGCTTTTCTCAGCAATAGGTATGTGGGAGGGACCTGAATTTACTGCCTCAAGTGGAATATACACCGAGAAGCCCTGACTCGAAAGAAGGCCGGATTTCCTTGCAGTGGCTTGAATACAGGCTCATCTTTCATCTCACAGGATGCTGGGATGTCTGAAACCCATGTGAAAACGCTAGTGAACGCCCTAGGTCCCCGCTTTATTTCGACGGAATGCCTCACATCACTTTGATATCTTTAGAGGCACGCGGAGTTCACTTCTTCAAGGGTGACGATGCCTGACTCACCTTGAGCATTGATAGGAATCCCAATATCCCTGTGGCTACAGTAAATGGCCCCTGGGTCACCCTCCTCACATCGAGAAGTATGCCTTTTGCCCGGCCAAGCCTCGAAGAGATTCCTGAGGTGTCCCTAATATCTAGACACGAGTCCTGACGTCGCTGAACAAACACGAGTTTTGAAGGCCATCCCCGCCATACCTCGAGAATATACCCCAGGTCCCTGCCGCAACTCGAGAAAAAACATCAGATTCCCCCTCGATCGAGAAGAAGCCCGATTACCTTGCATTGAGTCCAGAAATATCACCCGTTCCCCATCAAACACGACCAGTGTTTTGACTTCCTTTAGGCAGCTCCAGAGATTCACTGAGAACACCGTCCCAAGTCTAGAGGAACACAAAGTTTAGAACAGCAACACGAGGAATGCTCCGTGGACCACAATTCATCTCGAGATGAGAGCTGAGTCCCTCAATTAGACTCAAGACGCATGCCAAATTTCCACAAGCACCTCAAGAGGAGGCTTCTCTCAGCAATAGTTATGTGGGAGGGACCCTGAATTTGCTGCCTCAAGTGGAATATACACCGAGAAGCCCTGTCTCGAAAGGACGCCATAATTCCTTGCAGTGGCTTGAATACAGGCCCCTCTTTCATCTCACAAGATGAAGGGATGTCTGAATCCCCTGTGAAGACCCTAGAGAAAGCCCTAGGTCCATGCCTCATTTCGAAGGAATGCCTCACATCTCTTTGATACCTTGAGAGGCACGCGGAGGTCACTGCTTTAGAAGGTGACGATGCCTGAATCCTCGTGAACATTGATACGAATTCCAATATCCTCTGGCTACTGAAAAGGGACCCTGAGTCTCCCGCCTCACCTCGAGAAGCGTTCCTTTTGAGCAGCCAAGCCTCGAAGACATTCCTGAGGTATCCATCCTAACTAGAGAGGAGTCCTGACAAGGCGGAACAAACAAGAGATTTGAAGGGCCATCCCAACCGTAACTCGAGAATATACCCCAGGTCCCCACCGCAACTCGAGAAAACCCATGAGTCTTCACCCTCGAAGCGAGATGAGGCCCGATTCCCCTGCATTGCATGCAGAGCAATTCCGTGATCCCCATAAACATATAAGGATCCTCGACTTGGTTGATGGATCTCGAGACAGGTCCAAAGAACACTGTTACAAGACTAGAGGAAACCTAAGGTCAACCCATCAGCGCGAAGGAGTTCCATGTACCCCAAATTAAATCAAGATGAGGCCCGATTCCTCTGCATTGAATCCAGAGCCAACACCGTTCCCAAGACAACGCCCAGTGGCTTGATTTCCTTTAGGCAACTCCACAGATTCCCCGAGAACACCGTCCCAAGTCTAGAGGAATACCAACTTCAGCACAGCATCTCGAGAACCGCTCCGTGTACCCCAAATCATCTCGAGATGAGAGCTGATTCCCTGGCTTAGACTCAAGATATATGCCAACTTTCCGCAAGCACCTAAAGGGCAGGCTTCTCTCAGCAATAGGTATGTGGGAGGGACCCTGAATTTGCTGCCTCAAGTGGAATATAAACCGATAAGCCCTGACTCGAAAGGACCTTCGGATTTCCTGGCAGTGTCTTGAATACAGGCTCGTCTTGTATCTCAAAAGATGAAGGGATGTTTCAATAATCCCCTGTGGAGACACTAGAGAAAGACCTATGTCACCGCCCCATTACGACGGAATGCCTCACATCCCTTTGACACTTTGAGAGGCAGTCGGAGTTCACTTCTTCAAAAGATGACGAAGCCTGACTCCCCTTCCGAATTGATAGGAACCCCAATATCCCTGTGGCTACTGAAAAGGGACACTAGGTCTCCTGTCTTACCTCGAGAAGCGTACCTTTTGCCATGCCAATCCTTCAAGAGATTCTTGAGGTGTCCCTCGTAACTAAACTGGAGTCCTGACGTCGCTGAGAAAACCCGAGTTTCGAAGGGCCATCCCCGCCGTAACTCGTGAATATACTTCAGGTCCCAACCTCAACCCGAGAAAAGCCATGAGATATCCCCCTCGACGCGACATAAGGTCAGATTCCTTTGCATTGCATGCAGAGCAATTCCGTTATCCCAATCAAACATGTAATGAGCATCGACTTGCATGATGGATCTCGAGAAAGTCCCCAAGAAAACAGTTACAAGTCTAGAGGGACACTGAGGTTACCCGAGCAACGCTACGTAACTCCAAGTACCCTAAGTCAACACGAGATGAGGACCAATTCCCCTGTATTGACCACAGAGTCATCCCCCATTCCCCATCAAACACGACCAATGGGTTGACTTCCTTTAGGCAACAACTAGAGAATCCAGGCGAACACCTTCCCTAGTCTTGAGGAACACCAAGTTCAGCACAGCAACTCGAGGAATGCTCCATGTACCCCAAATCGTCTCGAAATGAGAGCTGATTCCCTGGCTTAGACTCAAGACGTATGCCAGCTTTCCACAAGCCCCTAAAGAGGAGGCTTCTCTCAGCAATAGGTATGTGGGAGGCACCCTGAGCTTGCTGCCTCGAGTGGAATGTACACCGAGCAGCCCTGACACGAAAGAAGGCCGGATTTCCTTGCAGTGGCTTGAA
Source organism: Odocoileus hemionus (assembly GCA_020976825.1). NCBI lineage: Eukaryota > Metazoa > Chordata > Mammalia > Artiodactyla > Cervidae > Odocoileus > Odocoileus hemionus. Next base: position 64,611,769 of record CM037425.1, read on the forward strand.
TACAGGCTCGTGTTTCATCTCACAAGATGAAGGAAGGTCTGAATCCCCTGTGGAGACACTAGAGAAAGACCTACGTTCCCGCCTCATTTTGAAGGAAAGCCTCACATTCCTTTGACACCTCGAGAGGCACGCAGAGTTCACTGCTTCAAAAGGTGACGTTGCCTGACTCCTCTTGAACATTGATAGGAAGCGCAATATCCCTGTGGCTACTGAAAAGGGACAATGGGTCTCTCGACTCATATTGAGAAGAGCCCCATTTGCCCTGCCAAGCTTCGAAGAGACTCCTGAGGTGTCCCTCGTAACAGGACAGGAGTCCTGACGTCGCAGAACAAACAGAAGTTTTGCCGGGCCTTCCCGGCCGTAACGTGAGATTATACCCCAGGTCCCACCGCAACTCGAGAAAAACAATGTGACCTCCCCCTAGAAGCCAGATGAGGCCCAAATCCGCTGCCTTGCATGCAGAGCAATTCCGTGATCCCCATCAAACATGTAAGGAGCATCGACTTGCTTGATGGATCTCACGACAGTCCCCAAGAATAAGGTCACAATTCTAGAGGGACCCTGACGTCATCCCAGCAACGAGAAGAACTTCCATGTACCCCAAATCAACTCGAGATGAGGCCTGATTCCCCTGCATTAACTCCACAGCCATCCGCCGTTCCACAACAAACACGACCAGTCGCTTGACTTCCTTTAGGCAACTGCAGTTTCCCCGAGAACACCGTCCGAAGTCTAGAGGAACACCAAGTTCATCAGAGCAACTCGAGGAATGCCCCATGTACTTCAAAACGCCTCAAGATGAGAGCTGATTCCCTGGTTTAGACTCAAGACATATGCCAAAATTCCACAAGCCCCTCAAGAGGAGGTTTCTCTTGGCAATATGTATGTGGTAGGGACCCTGTGTTTGCTGTTTCAAGAGAAATATACACCGAGAAGACCTGACTGGAAAGGAGGCAGGATTTCCTTGCAGCGGCTTGAATACAGGCTCGTCTTTCATCTCACAAGATGAAGGGATGTCTGAATCCCCAGTGGAGACCCTAGAGAAAAACCTAGAACCCCATCTCATTTTGACGGAATGCCTCACATCATTTGACACCTCGAGAGTTATGCGGAGTTCACTGCTTGAAAATGTGAGGATGCCTGAATCCGCTTAAACTTAGATAGGAATCCCAATAGCCCAGTGGCTACTGGAAAGAGACCCTGGGTTTCCGGCCTAACCTCGAGAAGTGTCCCTTTTGCCCTGACAAGTCTCAAAGAGATACCTGAGGTGTCCCTCGTAACTAGACAGGAGTCCTGATGTCACTGAACATAGACGAGTTTTGAAGGGCCATCCCTGCCGTAACTTGAGAATATACCTCAGGTCCACGCCGCAACTCGAGAAAAACCATGGGACTTCCACTCGAAGCGAGATGAGGCATGATTCCCCTGCACTGAATGCAGAGCAATTCTGTGATCACCATCAAACATGTAAGGAGCCTCGATATGCTTGACGGATCTCGAGAAAGTCCCCAAGAACACTGTCACATGTCTAGAGGGAACCTGAGCTCACCCTAAGAAAATGAAGAAGCTCCATGTACCCCAAATCAACTTGAGATGAGGCCCGATTCCCCTGCATTAACTCCAGATCCATCCCCCCTTCCCCATCAAACACCAGCAGTGGCTTGACTTCCTTTAGGCTACTCCTGAGATACCCTCAGAACACCAAACCAAGATTAGAGGAACACCAAGTTCAGAACAGCAACACGAGGAATGGTCTATTTACCCCAAATCGTCTCGAGAGGAGAGACGATTCCCTGGCTTAGACTCAAGACATATGCCAACTTTCCACAAGCCCCTCAAGAGGAGGCGTCTCTTAGCAATAGGTATGTTGGAGGGACCATGAGTTTGCTGCCTCAAATGGAATATACACTGAGAAGCCCTGACTGGAATTGAGGCCAGATTTCCTTGCAATGGCTTGAATACAGGCTCGTCTTTCATTTCTCAAAATGACGGGATGTCTGAATCCCCAGTGTAGACCCTAAAGAAAGCCCTAGAGTCCCACCTCATTTCGATGGAATGCCTCACATCCCTTTGACACCTCGAGAGGAATGCGGAGTTCACTGCTTCAAAACGTGAAGATGCCTGACTCCTCATGAACATTGATAGGAATCCCAAGAGCCCTGTGGCTACTGGAAAGGGACCCTGGGTTTCCGGCCTCACCTCGAGAAGCGTCCCTTTTATGCTGACAATCCTCGAAGAGATATCAGAGGTGACCCTCGTAACTAGACCGGAGTGCTAACGTCGCTGAACAAACAAGAGTTTTGAACGGCCATCTCAGCCGTAACTTGAGAATATACCCCAGGGCCCCGCCACAACTCGAGAAAACCCATGAGTCTTCCCCCTCAAAGCGAGATGAGTCCCGATTCCCCTGCATTGCCTGCAGAGCAATTCCGTGATCCCCATAAACATATAAGGATCCTCGACTTGGTTGATAGATCTCGAGACAGTCCCCAAGAACACTGTCACAAGTCAAGAGGGACCCTGAGGTCAGCCCATCAGCGTGAAGGTCCTGCTTGTACCCCAAATTAAATCGAGATAAGGCCCGAGTCCCCTGCATTGAATCCAGAGCAATCACTGTTCCTAAGAAAACATGCCCAGTGGATTGATTTCCTTTAGGCAACTCCAGAGATTCCCCGAGAACACCGTTCCAAGTCTAGAGGAATACCAAGTTCAGCACAGCAACTCGAGGACTGCTCCGTGTACAACAAATCGTCTCGAGATGAGAGCTGATTCCCTGGCTTAGACTCAAGATGAATGCCAACGTTCTACAAGCACCTCAAGAGCAGGCTTCTCTCAACAATAGGTATGTGAGTGAGACCCTGAGTATGCTGCCTCAAGTAGAATATAAACCGATAAGCCCTGACTTGAAAGGAGGCCGGATTTCCCGGCAGTGTCTTGAATACAGGCTCATCTTTTATCTCACAAGATGAAGGGATGTCTGAATCCCCTGTGGAGATCCTAGAGAAAGCCCTAAATCTCCTCCCCATTTCGACGGAATGCCTCACATCCCTTTGACACTTCGAGAGGCACGCAGAGTTCACTTCTTCAAAAGGTTACCATGCGTGACTCCCCTTGAGCATGGATAGGAACACCAATATCCCTGTGGCTACTGGAGTGGGACCGTGGGTCTCCCGCCTTACTTCAAGAACCGTACCTTTTGCCCTACCAATCCTTCAAGAGATTCCTAATGGGTCCCTCTTAACTAGACAGGAGTCATGACATCGCTGAACAAACACGAGTTTTGAAGGGCCATCCCCGCCGTAACTCAAGAATATACCCCAGGTCCCTGCCGCAACTCGAGGAAAACCATAAGACATCCCCCTCGAAGCGAGATGAGGCCCGATTCCACTGCATTTCATGCAGAGCAATTCTGTGATCCCCATCAAACATGTAAGGAATCGTGACTTCCTTGATGAATCTCGAGAGAGTCCCCAAGAACACTGTCACAAGTCTAGAGGGACCCTGAGGTCACTCCAGCGATGAGAAGGAGTTCCATGCACCCAATGTCAACTCGAGATGAGGCCAAATTCCCCTGCCTTCACCAAAGAGTCATTCCCCGTTTGCCATCAAACACGACCCGTGGCTTGATTTTCTTTAGGCAACTCCAGAGATTCAACGAGAACACCGTCCCAAGTCTAGAGGAACACGAAGTTCAGCACAGCAACTCGAGGGAATCCTCCGTGTTCCCTGATCATCTCGAGATGAGAGCTGATTCACTGGCTTCGACTCAAGACATATGCCAACTTTCCATAAGCACCTCAACAAGAGGCTTCTCTCAGCAATAGGTATGTTGGAGGGACCCTGAGTTTGCTGTCTCAAGTGGAATATACACCAAGAAGCCTTGACTTGAAAGGAGACTGGATTTTCTTGTGGTGGCTTGAATACAGGCTCATCTTTCATCTCACCTGATGCTGGGATGTCTGAAACCCATGTACAAACGCTAGTGAAAGCCCTAGGTCCCCGGTTTATTTCGACGGAATGCCTCACATCATTTTGATACCTCTAGAGGTACGCGGAGTTCACTTCTTCAAGGGTGACGATGCCTGACTCGCCTTGAGCATTGATAGGAATCCCAATATCCCTGTGGCTACGGGAAATGGACCCTGGGTCACCCGCCTCACCTCGAGAAGTATGCCTATTGCCCTGCCAAGCCTCGAAGAGATTCCTGAGGTGTCCCTAGTGTCTAGACACTAGTCCTGACGTCACTGAACAAACACGAGTTTTGAAGGCCATCCCCACCGTAACTCGAGAATATACCCCAGGTCCACGCCACAACTCGAGAAAAAACATCAGACTTCCTCCTCGATTGAGAAGAAGCCCGATTACCTTGCATTGAGTCCAGAAATATCACCCGTTCCCCATCAAACACGACCAGTGTTTTGACTTCCTTTAGGCAGCTCCAGAGATTCACTGAGAACACCATCCCAAGTCTAGAGGAACACCAAGTTTAGAACAGGATCACGAGGAATGCTCCGTGTACCCCAAATCATCTCGAGATGAGAGCTGAGTCCCTGGATTAGACTCAAGACGCATGCCAACTTTCCACAAGCACCTCATGAGGGGCTTCTCTCAGCAATAGTTATGTGGGAGGGACCCTGATTTTGCTGTCTCAAGTGGAATATACACCGAGAAGCCGTGTCTCGAAAGGACGCCGTAATTCCTTGCAGTGGCTTGAATACAGGCCCCTCTTTCATCTCACAAGATGAAGGGATGTCCGAATGCCCTGTGGAGACCCTAGAGGAAGCCCTAGGTCCATGCCTCATTCGAAGGAATGCCTCACATCTCTTTGATACCTTGATAGGCATGCGGAGATCACTGCTTCAGAAGGTGAGGATGCCTGAATCCTCTTGAACATTGATACGAATTCCAATATCCTGTGGCTGCTGAAAAGGGACCCTGGGTCTCCCGCCTCACCTCGAGAAGCGTTCCTTTTGACCTGCCAAAGCTAGAAGACATTCCTGAGGTGTCCATCCTAACTAGAGAGGAGTCCTGACAAGGCAGAACAAACAAGAGTTTTGAAGGGCCATCCCAACCGTCGAAGCGAGATGAGGCCCGATTCCCCTGCATTGCATGCAGAGCAATTCCGTGATCCCCATAAACATATAAGGATCCTCGACTTGGTTGATGGATCTCGAGACAGTTCCCAAGAACACTGTTACAAGTCTAGAGGAAAACTGAGGTCAACCCATCAGCGCGAAGGAGCTCCATGTATCCCAAATTAAATCGAGATGAGGCTCGATTCCTCTGCATTGAATCCAGAGCCAACACCGTTCCCAAGACAACGCCCAGTGGCTTGATTTCCTTTAGGAAACTCCACAGAATCCCCGAGAACACCGTCCCAAGTCTAGAGGAATACCAAGTTCAGCACAGCAACTCGAGAACTGCTCCGTGTACCCCAAAACATCTCGAGATGAGAGCTGATTCCCTGGCTTACACTCAAGACATATGCCAACTTTCCGCAAGCACCTAAAGGGCAGGATTCTCTCAGCAATAGGTATGTGGGAGGGACCCTGAGTTTGTTGCCTCAAGTGGAAGATAAGCCGATAAGTCCTGACTCGAAAGGACACCGGATTTTCTTGCATTGTCTTGAATACAGGCTCGTCTTTTATCTCAAAAGTGAAGGGATGTCTCAATCCCCTGTGGAGACCCTAGAGAAAGCCCTAATTCCCCGCCACATTGCGAAGGAATGCCTCACATCCCTTTGACATTTCAAGAAGCACGCGTAGTTCACTTCTTCAAAAGGTGGCCATGCCTGATTCCCTTGAGCACTGATAGGAACCCCAAAATCCCTGTGGCTACTGGAAAGGGACACTGGGTCTCCCGCCTTACTTCGAGAAGCATACCTTTTGCCCTGCCAATCTTTCAAGAGATTCCTGAGGTGTCCCTCGTAACTAAACTGGAGTCCTGACGTCGCTGAAAAAACCCGAATTTCGAATGGCCATCCACGCCGTAACTCGTGAATATACTCCAGGTCCCCACCTCAAACCAGAAAAGCCATGAGATATCCCCTCGACGCAAGATGAGGTCCGATTCCTTTGCATTGCATGCAGAGCAATTCCGTTATCCCAATCAAATATATAAGGAGCATCGACTTGCATGATGGATCTCGAGAAAGTCCCCAAGAAAACAGTTACAAGTCTAGAGGGACACTGAGGTCACCCCAGCAACGCTAAGTAACTCCAAGTACCCTAAGTCAACACGAGATGAGGACCAATTCCCCTGTATTGACTACAGAGTCATCCCCCATTCCCCATCAAACACGACCAATGGGTTGACTTATTTAGGCAACAACAAGAGAATCCAGGCGAACAGCTTCCCTAGTCTTGAGGAACACCAAGTTCAGCACAGCAACTCGAGGAATGCTCCGTGTACCCCAAATTGTCTCGAGATGAGAGCTGATTCCCTGGCTTAGACTCAAGATTTATGGCAGCTTTCCACAAGCCCCTAAACAGGAGGCTTCTCTCAGCAATAGTTATGTGGGAGGCACCCTGAGCTTGCTGCCTCGAGTGGAATATACACCGAGCAGCCCTGACACGAAAGAAGGCCGGATTTCCTTGCAGTGGCTTGAATACAGGCTCGTCTTTCATCTCACAAGATGAAGGGACGTCTCAATCCCCTGTGGAGACCCTAGAGAAAGCCCTACGTTCCCGCCTCATTTTGAAGGAAAGCCTCACATCACTTTGACACCTCGAGAGGCACGCAGAGTTCACTGCTTCAAAAGGTGACGATGCCTGCCTCATCTTGAACATTGATAGGAAGCGCAATATAACTGTGGCTACTGAAAAGGGACCTTGGGTCTCCCGACTCACATTGAGAAGCGCCCCATTTGCCCTGCCAAGCCTCGAAAAGACTCCTGAGTTGTCCCTCGTAACTAGACAAGAGTCCTGACGTCGCAGAACAAACACACGATTTTTGCCGGGCCATCCCCGCCGTAACGTGAGATTATACCCCAGGTCCCGCAGCAACTCGAAAAAAACAATGTGACCTCCCCCTAGAAGCGAGATGAGGCCCGAATCCCCTACCTTGCATGCAGAGCAATTCCGTGATCCCCATCAAACATGTAAGGAGCATCGACTTGCTTGATGGATCTCGAGACAGTCCCCAAGAATAAGGTCACAATTCTAGAGGGACCTTGACGTCACCCCAGCAACAAGAAGAACTTCCATGTACCCCAAATCAACTCGAGATGAGGCCTGATTCCCCTGCAATGACTACACAGCCATCCGCCGTTCTCCAACAAACACGACCAGTGGCTTGACTTCCTTTAGTAAACTGCAGAGTTTCCCCGAGAACACCGTCCAAAGTCTAGAGGAATACCAAGTTCATCAGAGCAACTCGAGGAATGCCCCATGTACTTCAAAACGTCTCAAGATGAGAGCTGATTCCCTGGTTTAGACTCAAGACATATGCCAAAATTCCACAAGCCCCTCAAGAGGAGTTTTCTCTTGGCAATATGTATGTGGGAGGGACCCTGTGTTTGCTGTTTGAAGAGAAATATACACCGAGAAGCCCTGACTGGAAAGGAGGCAGGATTTCCTTGCAGCGGCTTGAATACAGGCTCGTCTTTCATCTCACAAGATGAAGGGATGTCTGAATCCCCAGTGGAGACCCTAGAGAAAGCCCTAGATCCCCATCTCATTTCGACGGAATGCCTCACATCTTTGACACCTCGAGAGTTATGCGGAGTTCACTGCTTCAAAATGTGAGGATGCCTGAATCCTCTTAAACTTGATAGGAATCCCAATATCCCTGTGGCTATAGGAAATGGATGCTGGGTCACCCGCCTCACCTCGAGAAGTATCCCTTTTGCCCTTCCAGGCCTCGATGAGATTCCTGAGGTGTCCCTAGTATCTAGACATGTATCCTGAGGTCACTGAACAAACACGAGTTTTGAAGGCCATCCCCACCGTAACTCGAGAATATACCACAGGTCCCCGTCGCAACTCGAGAAAAACAATCAGACATCCCCCTCAATGCGAGAAGAAGCCCGATTCCCCTGCATTGTATGCAGAGCAATTCCGTGATCCCCCCTGCATTGAGTCCAGAGATATCACCCGTTCCTCATCAAACACGACCGGTGTTTTGACTTCTTTAGGCATCTCCAGAGATTCCCTGAGAACACCGTCCCAAGTCTAGAGGAAAACCAAGTTCAGAACAGCAACTCGAGGAATGCTCCGTGTACCCAAAATCATCTCGAGATGAAAGCTGATTCCCTGGATTAGACTCAAGACGCATGGCAACTTTCTACAAGCACCTCAAGAGGAGGCTTATCTCAGCAATAGGTATGTGGGAGGGACCTAAATTTGCTGCCTCAAGTGGAATATGCACCGATAAGCCCTGACTCGAAAGGACGCTGTAATTTCTGCCATTGCTTGAATAGAGGCCCGTCTTTCATCTCACAAGATGAAGGTATGTCTCAATCTTTGTGGAGACCCTAGAGAAAGCCCTAAATCTCCGCACCCATTTCGAAGGAATGCCTCACATCCCTTTGATAACTTCGAGAGGCACGCGGAGATCACTCTTCAAAAGGTGACCATGCTGACTCCTCTTGAAAATTGATAGGAACCCCAATATCCCTGTGGCTACTGAAAAGGGGACCTGGGTCTTCCGCCTCACTTCGAGAAGCGTTCCTTTTGACCTGCCAAACATCAAGACATTCCTGAGGAGTCCATCTTAACTAGAGAGGAGTCCTGACTTCGGTGAACAAACAAGAGTTTTGAAGGGCCATTCCCCGCCGTAACTCGGGAATATACCCCAGGTCCCCGCCGCAACTCAAGAAAAACCATGAGACATCCCCCTCGAAGCGAGATGAGGCCCGATTCCCCTGCATTTCATGCAGAGCAATTCCGTGATCCCCATCAAACATGTATGGATCCTTCGACTTGTTTGATGGATCTCGAGAGAGTCCCCAAGAACACTGTCACAAGTCTAGAGGGACCCTGAAGTCACTCCATCAATGAGAAGGAGTTCCATGCACCCCATATTAAATCGAGATGTGGCCAAATTCCCCTGCCTTCACCACAGAGTCATCCCCGTTCCCCATCAAACACGACCAGTGGCTTGATTTTCTTTAGGCAACTCCAGAGATTCCCCGAGAACACCGTCCCAAGTCTAGAGGAATACGAAGTTCAGCACAGCAACTCGAGGAATGCTGCGTGTACCCCTAATCGTCTCGAGATGAGAGCTGATTCACTGGCTTCGACTCAAGACGTATGCCAACTTTCCATAAGCACCTCAACAGAGAAGCTTCTCTCAGCAATAGGTATGTTGGAGGACCCTGAGTTTGCTGCCTCAAGTGGAATATACACCGATAAGCCCTGACTCGAAAGGATTCTGGATTTCTTGCAGTGTCTTGAATAGAGGCTCTTCTATCGTCTCACAAGAGGAAGGGAAGTCTGAATCCCTTGTGGAGACCCTAGAGAAAACTCTAAATGTCCCGTGCCCCATTTCGTCAGAATGCCTCACATCCCTTTAACACCTCGAGAGGCATGCAGAGTTCACTTCTTCAAAAGGTGACGATGCCTGTGACACACCCTTGAACATTGATAGGAACTCCAATATCCCTATTGCTACGGGAAAGTTACCATGGTCTCCCGCCTAACCTCGAGAAGCGTCCTTTTGCCCTGCCAATCCTCGAAGAGATTCCTGAGGTGTCCCTCATAACTAGACAGGAGTACATGATGTCGCTGAACAAACACGAGTTTTGAAGATCCATCCCCGACGTAACTCGAGAACATACCCCAGGTCTCCGCCGCAACTCGAGAAAAAACAATGAGACATTCCCCCTCGAAGTGAGATGAGGCCCGAATTCCCCTGCATTTGATGCAGAGCAATTTGGTAATCCCCATCAAACATGTAAGGAGCCTCGACTTGCTTGATGGATCTCCAGACAGTCCCCAAGAACACTGTCACATATCTAGAGAGAGCCTGACGTCACCCTAGCAGTGTGAAGGAGCTCCATGTACACCAAATCAACTCAAGATGAGGCCCGATTCCCCTGTATTGACTCCAGAGTCATCCCCCGTTTCCCATTAATCATGACCTGTGGCTTGACTTCCTTTAGGCAACTCCAGAGATTCCTGAGAACACCGTGCCAAGTCTAGAGGAACACCAAGTTCAGCACAGCATCTCGAGGAATGCTCCGTGTACACAAAATCGTCTCGAGATGAGAGCTGATTTCCTGGCTTAGGCTCAAGACGTATGCCAACTTTCCACAAGCACATCAAGAGGAGGCTTCTCTCAGCAATAGGTATGTGGGAGGGACCATGAGTTTACTGCCTCAAGTGGAATATACACCGAGAAGCCTTGACTCGAAAGAAGGCCGATTTTCTTGCAGTGGCTTGAATACAGGCTCATCTTTCATCTCACAGGATGCTGGGATGTCTGAAACCCATGTGGAAACCCTATTGAACACCCTAGGTCCCCGCTTTATTTCGACGGAATTCCTCACATCACTTTGATACCTCTAGAGGCACGCGGAGTTCACTTCTTCAAGGGTGACGATGCCTGACTCGCCTTGAGCATTGATAGGAATCCCAATATCCCTGTGGCTACAGGAAATGGACCCTGGGTCACCCGCCTCACCTCGAGAAGTATCCTTTTGCCCTGCCAAGCCTCGAAGAGATTCCTGAAGTGTCCCTAGTATCTAGACACGAGTCCTGATGTCGCTGAACAAACACGAGTTTTGAAGGCCATCCCCACCATAACTCGAGAATATACCCAGGTCCCCCCCGCAACTCGAGAAAAACATCAGACTTCCCCCTCGATCGAGAAGAAGCCCGATTACCTTGCATTGAGTCCAGAAATATCACCGTTCCCATCAAACACGACCAGTGTTTTGACTTTCTTTAGGCAGCTCCAGAGATTCACTGAGAACACCGTCCCAAGTCTAGAGGAACACCAAGTTTAGAAACAGCAACGACGAATGCTCCATGTACCCCAAATCATATCGAGATGAGAGCTGAGTTCCTGGATTAGACTCAAGACGCATGCCAAATTTCCACAAGCACCTCAAGAGGAGGCTTCTCTCAGCAATAGTTATGTGGGAGGGACCCTGAATTTGCTGCCTCAAGTGGAATATACACCGAGAAGCCCTGTCTCAAAAGGCCGCCGTAATTCCTGGCAGTGGCTTGAATAGAGGCCCCTCTTTCATCTCACAAGATGAAGGTATGTCCGAATCCCCTGTGGAGACCCTAGAGAAAGCCCTAGGTCCACGCCTCATTTCGAAGGAATGCCTCACATCTCTTGATACCTCGAGAGGCACGCGGAGATCACTGCTTCAGAAGGTGACGATGCCTGAATCCTCTTGAAAATTGATACGAATTCCAATATCCTGTGGCTACTGAAAAGGGACACTGGGTCTTCCGCCTCACCTCGAGAAGCGTTCCTTTTGACCTGCCAAACCTCGAAGACATTCCTGAGGTGTCCATCCTAACTAGAGAGGAGTCCTGACAACGCGGAACAAACAAGAGTTTTGAAGAGCCATTTCCGCCGTAACTCGAGAATATGCCCCAGGTCCCCACCGCAACTCGAGAAAAACAATGAGACATCCCCCTCGAAGCGAGATGAGGCCTGATTCCCCTGCATTGCATGCAGAGCAATTCCGTGATCCCCATAAACATATAAGGATCCTCGACTTGGTTGATGTATCTCGAGACAGTCCCCAAGAACCACTGTCACAAGTCTAGAGGGACCCTGAGGTCACCCATCAGCGCCAAGGACCTCCATGTACCCCAAATTAAATCGAGATGTGGCCCGACTCCCCTGCATTGAATCCAGAGCAATCACCGTTCCCAAAAAACACGCCCAGGGGCTTGATTTCCTTTAGGCAACTCCAGAGATTCCCCGAGAACACTGTCCCAAGTCTAGAGGAATACCAAGTTCAGCACAGCAACTCGAGGACTGCTCCGTGTACCCCAAATCGTCTCGAGATGAGATCTGATTCCCTGGCTTAGACTCAAGACGTATGGCAACGTTCTACAAGCACCTCAAGAGCAGGCTTCTCTCAGCAATAGGTATGTGAGAGAGACCCTGAGTTTGCTGCCTCAAGTGGAATATAAACTGATAAGCCCTGACTCGAAAGGAGGCCGGATTTCCTGGCAGTGTCTTGAATACAGGCTCGTCTTTTATCTCACAAGATGAAGGGATGTCTCAATCCCCTGTGGAGACCCTAGAGAAAGCCCTAAATCTCCGCCCCATTTCGACGAAATGCCTAACATCCCTTTGACACTTCGAGAGGCACGCAGAGTTCACTTCTTCAAAAGGTGACCATGCGTGACTCCTCTTGAGCATGGATAGGAACCCCAATATCCCTGTGGCTACTGGAGTGGGACCGTGGGTCTCCCGCCTTACTTCGAGAAGTGTACCTTTTGCCCTGCCAATCCTTCAAGAGATTCCTAAGGGGTCCCTCTTAACGAGACAGGAGTCATGACTTCGTGAACAAACACGAGTTTTGAAGGGCCATCCCCGCCGTAACTCGAGAATATACCCCAGGTCCCCGCCGCAACTCGAGAAAAACCATGAGACATCCCCATCGAAGCGAGATGAGGCCCGATTCCCCTGCATTTCATGCAGAGCAATTCTGTGATCCCCATCAAACATGTATGGAGCCTTCACTTGTTTGATGGATCTCGAGAGAGTCCCAAGAACACTGTCACAAGTCTAGAGGGACCCTGAGGTCACTCCAACAATGAGAAGGAGTTCCATGCACCCCATATCAACTCGAGATGCGGCCAAATTCCCCTGCCTTCACCACAGAGTCATCCCCCGTTCACCATCAAACACGACCAGTGGCTTGATTTTCTTTAGGCAACTCCAGAGATTCAACGAGAACACCGTCCCAAGTCTAGAGGAACACGAAGTTCAGCACAGCAACTCGAGGAATCCTGCGTGTTCCCTAATCGTCTCGAGATGAGAGCTGATTCACTGGCTTCGACTCAAGACGTATGCCAACTTTCCATAAGCACCTCAACAGGAGGCTTCTCTCAGCAATAGGTATGTTGGAGGGACCCTGAGTTTGCTGCCTCAAGTGGATATACACTGAGAGAAGCCTTGACTCGAAAGGATTCTGGATTTTCTTGCAGTGGCTTGAATAGAGGCTCTTCTATCGTCTGTCAAGAGGAAGGGCAGTCTGAATCCCTTGTGGAGACCCTAGAGAAAGATCTATGTCCCTGCCTAATTTCGTCAGAATGCCTCACATCCCTTTAACACCTCGGGAGGCATGCAGAGTTCACTGTTTCAAAAGGTGACGATTCCTGACACACCTTGAACATTGATAGGAATCCCAATATCACTATTGCTACGGAATGTTACCATGGTCTCCCGCCTAACCTCGAGAAGCGTCGCTTTTGCCCTGCCAAGCCTCGATGAGATTCCTGAGGTGTCCCTCATAACTAGACAGGAGTACTGATGTCGCTGAACAAACACGAGTTTTGAAGATCCATCCCCGACGTAACTCGAGAACATACCCCAGGTCTCCGCCGCAACTCGAGAAAAACAATGAGACTTCCCCCTCGAAGTGAGATGAGGCCCAAATTCCCCTGCATTTGATGCAGAGCAATTTGGTAATCCCCATCAAACATGTAAGGAGCCTCGACTTGCTTGATGGATCTCCAGACAGTCGCCAAGAACACTGTCACATATCTAGAGAGAGCCTGACGTCACCCTAGCAGTGTGAAGGAGCTCCATGTACACCAAATGAACTCAAGATGAGGCCCGATTCCCCTGTATTGACTCCAGAGTCATCCCCCGTTTCCCATTAATCATGACCTGTGGCTTGACTTCCTTTAGGCAACTCCAGAGATTCCCTGAGAACACCGTGCCAAGTCTAGAGGAACACCAAGTTCAGCACAGCATCTCGAGGAATGCTCCGTGTACACAAAATCGTCTCGAGATGAGAGCTGATTTCCTGGCTTAGGCTCAAGACGTATGCCAACTTTCCACAAGCACATCAAGAGGAGGCTTCTCTCAGCAATAGGTATGTGGGAGGGACCTGAGTTTACTGCCTCAAGTGGAATATACACCGAGAAGCCCTGACTCGAAAGAAGGCCGGATTTCCTTGCAGTGGCTTGAATACAGGCTCATCTTTCATCTCACAGGATGCTGGGATGTCTGAAACCCATGTGGAAACGCTAGTGAATGCCCTAGGTCCCCGCTTTATTTCGACGGAATGCCTCACATCCTTTGATACCTCTAGAGGCACGCGGAGTTCACTTCTTCAAAGGGTGACGATGCCTGACTCCCTTGAGCATTGATAGGAATCCCAATATCACTGTGGCTACAGGAAATGGACCCTGGGTCACCCGCCTCACCTCGAGAAGTATACCTTTGCCCTGCCAAGCCTCGAAGAGATTCCTGAGGTGTCCCTAGTATCTAGACACGAGTCCTGATGTCGCTGAACAAACACGAGTTTTGAAGGCCATCCCCACCTTAACTCGAGAATATACCCAGGTCCCCCCCGCAACTCGAGAAAAAACATCAGACTTCCCCCTCGATCGAGAAGAAGCCCGATTACCTTGCATTGAGTCCAGAAATATCACTCGTTCCCCATCAAACACGACCAGTGTTTTGACTTCCTTTAGACAGCTCCAGAGATTCACTGAGAACACCGTGCAAGTCTAGAGGAACACCAAGTTTAGAACAGCAACACGAGGAATGCTCCATGTACCCCAAATCATATCGAGATGAGAGCTGAGTTCCTGGATTAGACTCAAGACGCATGCCAAATTTCCACAAGCACCTCAAGAGGAGGCTTCTCTCAGCAATAGTTATGTGGGAGGGACCCTGAATTTGCTGCCTCAAGTGGAATATATACACCGAGAAGCCCTGTCTCAAAAGGCCCCCGTAATTCCTGGCAGTGGCTTGAATACCGGCCCCTCTTTAATCTCACAAGATGAAGGGTGTGTCCGAATCCCCTGTGGAGACCCTAGAGAAAGCCCTAGGTCCACGCCTCATTTCGAAGGAATGCCTCACATCTCTTTGATAACTCGAGAGGCACGCGGAGATCACTGCTTCAGAAGGTGACGATGCCTGAATCCTCTTGAAAATTGATACGAATTCCAATATTGTGGCTACTGAAAAGGGACACTGGGTCTTCCGCCTCACCTCGAGAAGCGTTCCTTTTGACCTGCCAAACATCGAAGACATTCCTGAGGAGTCCATCCTAACTAGAGAGGAGTCCTGACAACGCGGAACAAACAAGAGTTTTGAAGATCCATTTCCGCCGTAACACGAGAATATGCCCCAGGTCCCCACCGCAACTCGAGAAAAACAATGAGACATCCCCCTCGAAACGAGATGAGGCCTGATTCCCCTGCATTGTATGCAGAGCAATTCCGTGATCCCCATAAACATATAAGGATCCTCGACTTGGTTGATGTATCTCGAGACAGTCCCCAAGACCACTGTCACAAGTCTAGAGGGACCCTGAGGTCACCCATCAGCGCCAAGGACCTCCATGTACCCCAAATTAAATCGAGATGTGGCCCGACTCCCCTGCATTGAATCCAGAGCAATCACCGTTCCCAAGAAAACACGCCCAGGGGCGTGATTTCCTTTAGGCAACTACAGAGATTCCCCGAGAACACTGTCCCAAGTCTAGAGGAATACCAAGTTCAGCACAGCAACTCGAGGACTGCTCCGTGTACCCCAAATCGTCTCGAGATGAGATCTGATTCCCTGGCTTAGACTCAAGACGTATGGCAACGTTCTACAAGCACCTCAAGAGCAGGCTTCTTTCAGCAATAGGTATGTGAGAGAGACCCTGAGTTTGCTGCCTCAAGTGGAATATAAACTGATAAGCCCTGACTCGAAAGGAGGCCGGATTTCCTGGCAGTGTCTTGAATACAGGCTCGTCTTTTATCTCACAAGATGAAGGGATGTCTCAATCCCCTGTGGAGACCCTAGAGAAAGCCCTAAATCTCCGCCCCATTTCGACGAAATGCCTAACATCCCTTTGACACTTCGAGAGGCACGCAGAGTTCACTTCTTCAAAAGGTGACCATGCGTGACTCCTCTTGAGCATGGATAGGAACCCCAATATCCCTGTGGCTACTGGAGTGGGACCGTGGGTCTCCCGCCTTACTTCGAGAAGCGTACCTTTTGTCCTGCCAATCCTTCAAGAGATTCCTAAGGGGTCCCTCTTAACTAGACAGGAGTCATGACTTCGGTGAACAAACACGAGTTTTGAAGGGCCATCCCCGCCGTAACTCTAGAATATACCCCAGGTCCCCGCCACAACTCGAGAAAAACCATGAGATATCCCCCTTGAAGCGAGATGAGGATCGATTCCCCTGCATTTCATGCAGAGCAATTATGTGATCCCCATCAAACATGTATGGAGCCTTCACTTGTTTGATGGATCTCGAGAGAGTCCCCAAGAACACTGTCACAAGCCTAGAGGGACCCTGAGGTCACTCCAACAATGAGAAGGAGTTCCATGCACCCCATATCAACTCGAGATGCGGCCAAATTCCCCTGCCTTCACCACAGAGTCATCCCCCGTTCACCATCAAACACGACCAGTGGCTTGATTTCTTTAGGCAACTCCAGAGATTCAACGAGAACACCGTCCCAAGTCTAGAGGAACACGAAGTTCAGCACAGCAACTCGAGGAATCCTGCGTGTTCCCTAATCGTCTCGAGATGAGAGCTGATTCACTGGCTTCGACTCAAGACGTATGCCAACTTTCCATAAGCACCTCAACAGGAGGCTTCTCTCAGCAACAGGTATGTTGGAGGGACCCTGAGTTTGCTGCCTCAAGTGGAATATACACTGAGAATCCTTGACTCGAAAGGATTCTGGATTCTCTTGCAGTGTCTTGAATAGAGGCTCTTCTATCGTCTGACAAGAGGAAGGGAAGACTGAATCCCTTGTGGAGACCTTAGAGAAAGCTCTATGTCCCTGCCTCATTTCGTCAGAATGCCTCACATCCCTTTAACACCTCGGGAGGCATGCAGAGTTCACCGCTTCAAAAGGTGACGATGCCTGACACACCTTGAACATTGATAGGAATCCCAATATCCCTATTGCTACGGGAAAGTTACCATGGTCTCCCGCCTAACCTCGAGAAGCGTCCCTTTTGCCCTGCCAAGACTCGAAGAGATTCCTGAGGTGTCCCTCATAACTAGACAGGAGTACTGATGTCGCTGAACAAACACGAGTTTTGAAGATCCATCCCCGACGTAACTCGAGAACATACCCCAGGTCTCCGCCGCAACTCGAGAAAAACAATGAGAATTCTCCCTCAAAGGGAGATGAGGCCGAATTCCCCTGCATTTGATGCAGAGCAATTTGGTAATCCCCATCAAACATGTAAGGAGCCTCGACTTGCTTGATGGATCTCCAGACAGTCGCCAAGAACACTGTCACATATCTAGAGAGAGCCTGACGTCACCCTAGCAGTGTGAAGGAGCTCCATGTACACCAAATCAACTCAAGATGAGGCCCGATTCCCCTGCATTGACTCCAGAGTCATCCCCCGTTTCCCATTAGTCATGACCTGTGGCTTGACTTCCTTTAGGCAACTCCAGAGATTCCCTGAGATCACCGTGCCAAGTCTAGAGGAACACCAAGTTCAGCACAGCATCTCGAGGAATGCTCCGTGTACACAAAATCTTCTCAAGATGAGAGCTGATTTCCTGGCTTAGGCTCGAGACGTATGCCAACTTTCACAAGCACATCACGAGGAGGCTTCTCTCAGCAATAGGTATGTGGGAGGGACTTTAGTTTACTGCCTCAAGTGTAATATACACCGAGAAGCCTTGACTCGAAAGAAGGCCAGATTGCCTTGCAGTGGCTTGAATACAGGCTCATCTTTCATCTCACAGGATGCTGGGAATTCTGAAACCCATGTGGAAACGCTAGTGAACACCCTAGGTCCCCGCTTTATTTCGACGGAATACCTCACATCACTTTGATACCTCTAGAGGCACGCAGAGTTCACTTTTTCAAGTGTGACGATGCCTGACTCGCCTTGAGCATTGATAGGAATCCCAATATCCCTGTGGCTACAGGAAATGGACCCTGGGTCACCCGCCTCACCTCGAGAAGTATCCCTTTTGCCCTGCCAAGCCTCGAAGAGATTCCTGAGGTGTCCCTAGTATCTAGACACGAGTCCTGACGTCGCTGAACAAACACGAGTTTTGAAGGCCATCCCCACCTTAACTCGAGAATATACCCCATGTCCCCGCTGCAACTCAAGAAAAAACATCAGACTTCCCACTCTATCGAGAAGAAGCCCGATTACATTGCATTGAGTCCAGAAATATCACCCGTTCCCCATCAAACACGACCAGTGTTTTGACTTCTTTTAGGCAGCTCCAGAGATTCACTGAGATCACCGTCCCAAGTATAGAGGAACACCAAGTTTAGAAAAGCAACACGAGGAATGCTCCTTGTACCCCAAATCATATCGAGATGAGAGCTGAGTTCCTGGGTTAGACTCAAGACGCATGCCAAATTTCCACAAGCACCTCAAGAGGAGGCTTCTCTCTGCAATAGTTATGTGGGAGGGACCCTGAATTTGCTGCCTCAAGTGGAATATACACCGAGAAGCCCTGTCTCGAAAGGCCGCCGTAATTCCCTCCAGTGGCTTGAATACAGGCCCCTCTTTCATCTCACAAGATGAAGGGATGTCCGAATCCCCTGTGGAGACCCTAGAGAAAGCCCTAGGTTCACGCCTCATTTCGAAGGAATGCCTCACATCTCTTTGATACCTTGAGAGGCACGCGGAGATCACTGCTTCAGAAGGTGACGATGCCTGAATCCTCTTGAAAATTGATACGAATTCCAATATCCTGTGGCTACTGAAAAGGGACACTGGGTCTTCCGCCTCACCTCGAGAAGCGTTCCTTTTGACCTGCCAAACCTCGAGGACATTCCTGAGGTGTCCATCCTAACTAGAGAGAAGTCCTGACAACGCGGAACAAAGAAGAGTTTTGAAGGGCCATCCCAACCGTAACTCGAGAATATACCCCAGGTCCCCACTGCAACTCGAGAAAACCCATGAGTCTTCATCCTCGAAGCGACATGAGGCCTGATTCCCCTGCATTGCATGCAGAGCAATTCCGTGATCCCCATAAACATATAAGGATCCTCGACTTGGTTGATGTATCTCGAGACAGTTCCCAAGAACACTGTTACAAGTCTAGAGGAAACCTGAGGTCAAACCATCAGCGCGAAGGAGCTCCATGTACCCCACATTAAATCGAGATGAGGCCCCATTCCTCTGCACTGAATCCAGAGGCAACACCATTCACAGGACAACGCCCAGTGGCTTGACTTCCTTTAGGCAACTCCACAGATTCCCCGAGAACACCGTCCCAAGTCTAGAGGAATACCAAGTTCAGCACAGCAACTCGAGGACTGCTCCGTGTACCCCAAATCGTCTCGAGATGAGATCTGATTCCCTGGCTTAGACTCAAGACGTATGGCAACGTTCTACAAGCACCTCAAGAGCAGGCTTCTCTCAGCAATAGGTATGTGAGAGAGACCCTGAGTTTGCTGCCTCAAGTGGAATATAAACTGATAAGCCCTGACTCGAAAGGAGGCCGGATATCCTGGCAGTGTCTTGAATACAGGCTCGTCTTTTATCTCACAAGATGAAGGGATGTCTCAATCCCCTGTGGAGACCCTAGAGAAAGCCCTAAAACTCCGCCCCATTTCGACGAAATGCCTAACATCCCTTTGACACTTCGAGAGGCACGCAGAGTTCACTTCTTCAAAAGGTGACCATGCGTGACTCCTCTTGAGCATGGATAGGAACCCCAATATCCCTGTGGCTACTGGAGTGGGACCGTGGGTCTCCCGCCTTACTTCGAGAAGCGTACCTTTTGTCCTGCCAATCCTTCAAGAGATTCCTAAGGGGTCCCTCTTAACTAGACAGGAGTCATGACTTCGGTGAACAAACACGAGTTTTGAAGGGCCATCCCCGCCGTAACTCTAGAATATACCCCAGGTCCCCGCCGCAACTCGAGAAAAACCATGAGACATCCCCCTCGAAGCGAGATGAGGCTCGATTCCCCTGCATTTCATGCAGAGCAATTATGTGATCCCCATCAAACATGTATGGAGCCTTCACTTGTTTGATGGATCTCGAGAGAGTCCCCAAGAACACTGTCACAAGCCTAGAGGGACCCTGAGGTCACTCCAACAATGAGAAGGAGTTCCATGCACCCCATATCAACTCGAGATGCGGCCAAATTCCCCTGCCTTCACCACAGAGTCATCCCCCGTTCACCATCAAACACGACCAGTGGCTTGATTTTCTTTAGGCAACTCCAGAGATTCAACGAGAACACCGTCCCAAGTCTAGAGGAACACGAAGTTCAGCACAGCAACTCGAGGAATCCTGCGTGTTCCCTAATCATCTCGAGATGAGAGCTGATTCACTGGCTTCGACTCAAGACGTATGCCAACTTTCCATAAGCACCTCAACAGGAGGCTTCTCTCAGCAATAGGTATGTTGGAGGGACCCTGAGTTTGCTGCCTCAAGTGGAATATACACTGAGAAACCTTGACTCGAAAGGATTCTGGATTCTCTTGCAGTGTCTTGAATAGAGGCTCTTCTATCGTCTGTCAAGAGGAAGGGCAGTCTGAATCCCTTGTGGAGACCCTACAGAAAGATCTCTGTCCCTGCCTCATTTCGTCAGAATGCCTCACATCCCTTTAACACCTCGGGAGGCATGCAGAGTTCACTGCTTCAAAAGGTGACGATTCCTGACACACCTTGAACATTGATAGGAATCCCAATATCACTATTGCTACGGGAATGTTACCATGGTCTCCCGCCTAACCTCGAGAAGCGTCGCTTTTGCCCTGTCAAGCCTCGATGAGATTCCTGAGGTGTCCCTCATAACTAGACAGGAGTACTGATGTCGCTGAACAAACACGAGTTTTGAAGATCCATCCCCGACGTAACTCGAGAACATACCCCAGGTCTCCGCCGCAACTCGAGAAAAACAATGAGACTTCCCCCTCGAAGTGAGATGAGGCCCAATTCCCCTGCATTTGATGCAGAGCAATTTGGTAATCCCCATCAAACATGTAAGGAGCCTCGACTTGCTTGATGGATCTCCAGACAGTCGCCAAGAACACTGTCACATATCTAGAGAGAGCCTGACGTCACCCTAGCAGTGTGAAGGAGCTCCATGTACACCAAATGAACTCAAGATGAGGCCCGATTCCCCTGTATTGACTCCAGAGTCATCCCCCGTTTCCCATTAATCATGACCTGTGGCTTGACTTCCTTTAGGCAACTCCAGAGATTCCCTGAGAACACCGTGCCAAGTCTAGAGGAACACCAAGTTCAGCACAGCATCTCGAGGAATGCTCCGTGTACACAAAATCGTCTCGAGATGAGAGCTGATTTCCTGGGTTAGGCTCAAGACGTATGCCAACTTTCCACAAGCACATCAAGAGGAGGCTTCTCTCAGCAATAGGTATGTGGGAGGGACCTGAGTTTACTGCCTCAAGTGGAATATACACCGAGAAGCCCTGACTCGAAAGAAGGCCGGATTTCCTTGCAGTGGCTTGAATACAGGCTCATCTTTCATCTCACAGGATGCTGGGATGTCTGAAACCCATGTGGAAACACTAATGAATGCCCTAGGTCCCCGCTTTATTTCGACGGAATACCTCACATCACTTTGATACCTCTAGAGGCACGCGGAGTTCACTTCTTCAAGGGTGACGATGCCTGACTCGCCTTGAGCATTGATAGGAATCCCAATATCACTGTGGCTACAGGAAATGGACCCTGGGTCACCCGCCTCACCTCGAGAAGTATCCCTTTTGCCCTGCCAAGCCTCGAAGAGATTCCTGAGGTGTCCCTAGTATCTAGACACGAGTCCTGATGTCGCTGAACTAACACGAGTTTTGAAGGCCATCCCCACCTTAACTCGAGAATATACCCAGGTCCCCCCCCGCAACTCGAGAAAAAAAAACATCAGACTTCCCCCTCGATCGAGAAGAAGCCCGATTACCTTGCATTGAGTCCAGAAATATCACTCGTTCCCCATCAAACACGACCAGTGTTTTGACTTCCTTTAGACAGCTCCAGAGATTCACTGAGAACACCGTGCAAGTCTAGAGGAACACCAAGTTTAGAACAGCAACACGAGGAATGCTCCATGTACCCCAAATCATATCGAGATGAGAGCTGAGTTCCTGGATTAGACTCAAGACGCATGCCAAATTTCCACAAGCACCTCAAGAGGAGGCTTCTCTCAGCAATAGTTATGTGGGAGGGACCCTGAATTTGCTGCCTCAAGTGGAATATACACCGAGAAGCCCTGTCTCAAAAGGCCCCCGTAATTCCTGGCAGTGGCTTGAATACCGGCCCCTCTTTAATCTCACAAGATGAAGGTGTGTCCGAATCCCCTGTGGAGACCCTAGAGAAAGCCCTAGGTCCACGCCTCATTTCGAAGGAATGCCTCACATCTCTCTGATAACTCGAGAGGCACGCGGAGATCACTGCTTCAGAAGGTGACGATGCCTGAATCCTCTTGAAAATTGATACGAATTCCAATATTGTGGCTACTGAAAAGGGACACTGGGTCTTCCGCCTCACCTCGAGAAGCGTTCCTTTTGACCTGCCAAACATCGAAGACATTCCTGAGGAGTCCATCCTAACTAGAGAGGAGTCCTGACAACGCGGAACAAACAAGAGTTGTGAAGATCCATTTCCGCCGTAACACGAGAATATGCCCCAGGTCCCCACCGCAACTCGAGAAAAACAATGAGACATCCCCCTCGAAACGAGATGAGGCCTGATTCCCCTGCATTGTATGCAGAGCAATTCCGTGATCCCCATAAACATATAAGGATCCTCGACTTGGTTGATGTATCTCGAGACAGTCCCCAAGACCACTGTCACAAGTCTAGAGGGACCCTGAGGTCACCCATCAGCGCCAAGGACCTCCATGTACCCCAAATTAAATCGAGATGTGGCCCGACTCCCCTGCATTGAATCCAGAGCAATCACCGTTCCCAAGAAAACACGCCCAGGGGCGTGATTTCCTTTAGGCAACTACAGAGAGATTCCCCGAGAACACTGTCCCAAGTCTAGAGGAATACCAAGTTCAGCACAGCAACTCGAGGACTGCTCCGTGTACCCCAAATCGTCTCGAGATGAGATCTGATTCCCTGGCTTAGACTCAAGACGTATGGCAACGTTCTACAAGCACCTCAAGAGCAGGCTTCTTTCAGCAATAGGTATGTGAGAGAGACCCTGAGTTTGCTGCCTCAAGTGGAATATAAACTGATAAGCCCTGACTCGAAAGGAGGCCGGATTTCCTGGCAGTGTCTTGAATACAGGCTCGTCTTTTATCTCACAAGATGAAGGGATGTCTCAATCCCCTGTGGAGACCCTAGAGAAAGCCCTAAATCTCCGCCCCATTTCGACGAAATGCCTAACATCCCTTTGACACTTCGAGAGGCACGCAGAGTTCACTTCTTCAAAAGGTGACCATGCGTGACTCCTCTTGAGCATGGATAGGAACCCCAATATCCCTGTGGCTACTGGAGTGGGACCGTGGGTCTCTCCCGCCTTACTTCGAGAAGCGTACCTTTTGTCCTGCCAATCCTTCAAGAGATTCCTAAGGGGTCCCTCTTAACTAGACAGGAGTCATGACTTCGGTGAACAAACACGAGTTTTGAAGGGCCATCCCCGCCGTAACTCTAGAATATACCCCAGGTCCCCGCCGCAACTCAAGAAAAACCATGAGATATCCCCCTTGAAGCGAGATGAGGATCGATTCCCCTGCATTTCATGCAGAGCAATTATGTGATCCCCATCAAACATGTATGGAGCCTTCACTTGTTTGATGGATCTCGAGAGAGTCCCCAAGAACACTGTCACAAGCCTAGAGGGACCCTGAGGTCACTCCAACAATGAGAAGGAGTTCCATGCACCCCATATCAACTCGAGATGCGGCCAAATTCCCCTGCCTTCACCACAGAGTCATCCCCCGTTCACCATCAAACACGACCAGTGGCTTGATTTTCTTTAGGCAACTCCAGAGATTCAACGAGAACACCGTCCCAAGTCTAGAGGAACACGAAGTTCAGCACAGCAACTCGAGGAATCCTGCGTGTTCCCTAATCGTCTCGAGATGAGAGCTGATTCACTGGCTTCGACTCAAGACGTATGCCAACTTTCCATAAGCACCTCAACAGGAGGCTTCTCTCAGCAACAGGTATGTTGGAGGGACCCTGAGTTTGCTGCCTCAAGTGGAATGTACACTGAGAATCCTTGACTCGAAAGGATTCTGGATTCTCTTGCAGTGTCTTGAATAGAGGCTCTTCTATCGTCTGACAAGAGGAAGGGAAGACTGAATCCCTTGTGGAGACCTTAGAGAAAGCTCTATGTCCCTGCCTCATTTCGTCAGAATGCCTCACATCCCTTTAACACCTCGGGAGGCATGCAGAGTTCACCGCTTCAAAAGGTGACGATGCCTGACACACCTTGAACATTGATAGGAATCCCAATATCCCTATTGCTACGGGAAAGTTACCATGGTCTCCCGCCTAACCTCGAGAAGAAGCGTCCCTTTTGCCCTGCCAAGACTCGAAGAGATTCCTGAGGTGTCCCTCATAACTAGACAGGAGTACTGATGTCGCTGAACAAACACGAGTTTTGAAGATCCATCCCCGACGTAACTCGAGAACATACCCCAGGTCTCCGCCGCAACTCGAGAAAAACAATGAGAATTCTCCCTCAAAGGGAGATGAGGCCGAATTCCCCTGCATTTGATGCAGAGCAATTTGGTAATCCCCATCAAACATGTAAGGAGCCTCGACTTGCTTGATGGATCTCCAGACAGTCGCCAAGAACACTGTCACATATCTAAAGAGAGCCTGACGTCACCCTAGCAGTGTGAAGGAGCTCCATGTACACCAAATCAACTCAAGATGAGGCCCGATTCCCCTGCATTGACTCCAGAGTCATCCCCCGTTTCCCATTAGTCATGACCTGTGGCTTGACTTCCTTTAGGCAACTCCAGAGATTCCCTGAGATCACCGTGCCAAGTCTAGAGGAACACCAAGTTCAGCACAGCATCTCGAGGAATGCTCCGTGTACACAAAATCTTCTCAAGATGAGAGCTGATTTCCTGGCTTAGGCTCGAGACGTATGCCAACTTTCACAAGCACATCACGAGGAGGCTTCTCTCAGCAATAGGTATGTGGGAGGGACTTTAGTTTACTGCCTCAAGTGTAATATACACCGAGAAGCCTTGACTCGAAAGAAGGCCAGATTGCCTTGCAGTGGCTTGAATACAGGCTCATCTTTCATCTCACAGGATGCTGGGAATTCTGAAACCCATGTGGAAACGCTAGTGAACACCCTAGGTCCCCGCTTTATTTCGACGGAATACCTCACATCACTTTGATACCTCTAGAGGCACGCAGAGTTCACTTTTTCAAGTGTGACGATGCCTGACTCGCCTTGAGCATTGATAGGAATCCCAATATCCCTGTGGCTACAGGAAATGGACCCTGGGTCACCCGCCTCACCTCGAGAAGTATCCCTTTTGCCCTGCCAAGCCTCGAAGAGATTCCTGAGGTGTCCCTAGTATCTAGACACGAGTCCTGACGTCGCTGAACAAACACGAGTTTTGAAGGCCATCCCCACCTTAACTCGAGAATATACCCAGGTCCCCCCCGCAACTCGAGAAAAAACATCAGACTTCCCCCTCGATCGAGAAGAAGCCCGATTACCTTGCATTGAGTCCAGAAATATCACTCGTTCCCCATCAAACACGACCAGTGTTTTGACTTCCTTTAGACAGCTCCAGAGATTCACTGAGAACACCGTGCAAGTCTAGAGGAACACCAAGTTTAGAACAGCAACACGAGGAATGCTCCATGTACCCCAAATCATATCGAGATGAGAGCTGAGTTCCTGGATTAGACTCAAGACGCATGCCAAATTTCCACAAGCACCTCAAGAGGAGGCTTCTCTCAGCAATAGTTATGTGGGAGGGACCCTGAATTTGCTGCCTCAAGTGGAATATACACCGAGAAGCCCTGTCTCAAAAGGCCCCGTAATTCCTGGCAGTGGCTTGAATACCGGCCCCTCTTTAATCTCACAAGATGAAGGTGTGTCCGAATCCCCTGTGGAGACCCTAGAGAAAGCCCTAGGTCCACGCCTCATTTCGAAGGAATGCCTCACATCTCTCTGATAACTCGAGAGGCACGCGGAGATCACTGCTTCAGAAGGTGACGATGCCTGAATCCTCTTGAAAATTGATACGAATTCCAATATTGTGGCTACTGAAAAGGGACACTGGGTCTTCCGCCTCACCTCGAGAAGCGTTCCTTTTGACCTGCCAAACATCGAAGACATTCCTGAGGAGTCCATCCTAACTAGAGAGGAGTCCTGACAACGCGGAACAAACAAGAGTTTTGAAGATCCATTTCCGCCGTAACACGAGAATATGCCCCAGGTCCCCACCGCAACTCGAGAAAAACAATGAGACATCCCCCTCGAAACGAGATGAGGCCTGATTCCCCTGCATTGTATGCAGAGCAATTCCGTGATCCCCATAAACATATAAGGATCCTCGACTTGGTTGATGTATCTCGAGACAGTCCCCAAGACCACTGTCACAAGTCTAGAGGGACCCTGAGGTCACCCATCAGCGCCAAGAACCTCCATGTACCCCAAATTAAATCGAGATGTGGCCCGACTCCCCTGCATTGAATCCAGAGCAATCACCGTTCCCAAGAAAACACGCCCAGGGGCGTGATTTCCTTTAGGCAACTACAGAGATTCCCCGAGAACACTGTCCCAAGTCTAGAGGAATACCAAGTTCAGCACAGCAACTCGAGGACTGCTCCGTGTACCCCAAATCGTCTCGAGATGAGATCTGATTCCCTGGCTTAGACTCAAGACGTATGGCAACGTTCTACAAGCACCTCAAGAGCAGGCTTCTTTCAGCAATAGGTATGTGAGAGAGACCCTGAGTTTGCTGCCTCAAGTGGAATATAAACTGATAAGCCCTGACTCGAAAGGAGGCCGGATTTCCTGGCAGTGTCTTGAATACAGGCTCGTCTTTTATCTCACAAGATGAAGGGATGTCTCAATCCCCTGTGGAGACCCTAGAGAAAGCCCTAAATCTCCGCCCCATTTCGACGAAATGCCTAACATCCCTTTGACACTTCGAGAGGCACGCAGAGTTCACTTCTTCAAAAGGTGACCATGCGTGACTCCTCTTGAGCATGGATAGGAACCCCAATATCCCTGTGGCTACTGGAGTGGGACCGTGGGTCTCCCGCCTTACTTCGAGAAGCGTACCTTTTGTCCTGCCAATCCTTCAAGAGATTCCTAAGGGGTCCCTCTTAACTAGACAGGAGTCATGACTTCGGTGAACAAACACGAGTTTTGAAGGGCCATCCCCGCCGTAACTCTAGAATATACCCCAGGTCCCCGCCACAACTCGAGAAAAACCATGAGATATCCCCCTTGAAGCGAGATGAGGATCGATTCCCCTGCATTTCATGCAGAGCAATTATGTGATCCCCATCAAACATGTATGGAGCCTTCACTTGTTTGATGGATCTCGAGAGAGTCCCCAAGAACACTGTCACAAGCCTAGAGGGACCCTGAGGTCACTCCAACAATGAGAAGGAGTTCCATGCACCCCATATCAACTCGAGATGCGGCCAAATTCCCCTGCCTTCACCACAGAGTCATCCCCCGTTCACCATCAAACACGACCAGTGGCTTGATTTTCTTTAGGCAACTCCAGAGATTCAACGAGAACACCGTCCCAAGTCTAGAGGAACACGAAGTTCAGCACAGCAACTCGAGGAATCCTGCGTGTTCCCTAATCGTCTCGAGATGAGAGCTGATTCACTGGCTTCGACTCAAGACGTATGCCAACTTTCCATAAGCACCTCAACAGGAGGCTTCTCTCAGCAACAGGTATGTTGGAGGGACCCTGAGTTTGCTGCCTCAAGTGGAATGTACACTGAGAATCCTTGACTCGAAAGGATTCTGGATTCTCTTGCAGTGTCTTGAATAGAGGCTCTTCTATCGTCTGCAAGAGGAAGGGAAGACTGAATCCCTTGTGGAGACCTTAGAGAAAGCTCTATGTCCCTGCCTCATTTCGTCAGAATGCCTCACATCCCTTTAACACCTCGGGAGGCATGCAGAGTTCACCGCTTCAAAAGGTGACGATGCCTGACACACCTTGAACATTGATAGGAATCCCAATATCCCTATTGCTACGGGAAAGTTACCATGGTCTCCCGCCTAACCTCGAGAAGCGTCCCTTTTGCCCTGCCAAGACTCGAAGAGATTCCTGAGGTGTCCCTCATAACTAGACAGGAGTACTGATGTCGCTGAACAAACACGAGTTTTGAAGATCCATCCCCGACGTAACTCGAGAACATACCCCAGGTCTCCGCCGCAACTCGAGAAAAACAATGAGAATTCTCCCTCAAAGGGAGATGAGGCCGAATTCCCCTGCATTTGATGCAGAGCAATTTGGTAATCCCCATCAAACATGTAAGGAGCCTCGACTTGCTTGATGGATCTCCAGACAGTCGCCAAGAACACTGTCACATATCTAGAGAGAGCCTGACGTCACCCTAGCAGTGTGAAGGAGCTCCATGTACACCAAATCAACTCAAGATGAGGCCCGATTCCCCTGCATTGACTCCAGAGTCATCCCCCGTTTCCCATTAGTCATGACCTGTGGCTTGACTTCCTTTAGGCAACTCCAGAGATTCCCTGAGATCACCGTGCCAAGTCTAGAGGAACACCAAGTTCAGCACAGCATCTCGAGGAATGCTCCGTGTACACAAAATCTTCTCAAGATGAGAGCTGATTTCCTGGCTTAGGCTCGAGACGTATGCCAACTTTCACAAGCACATCACGAGGAGGCTTCTCTCAGCAATAGGTATGTGGGAGGGACTTTAGTTTACTGCCTCAAGTGTAATATACACCGAGAAGCCTTGACTCGAAAGAAGGCCAGATTGCCTTGCAGTGGCTTGAATACAGGCTCATCTTTCATCTCACAGGATGCTGGGAATTCTGAAACCCATGTGGAAACGCTAGTGAACACCCTAGGTCCCCGCTTTATTTCGACGGAATACCTCACATCACTTTGATACCTCTAGAGGCACGCAGAGTTCACTTTTTCAAGTGTGACGATGCCTGACTCGCCTTGAGCATTGATAGGAATCCCAATATCCCTGTGGCTACAGGAAATGGACCCTGGGTCACCCGCCTCACCTCGAGAAGTATCCCTTTTGCCCTGCCAAGCCTCGAAGAGATTCCTGAGGTGTCCCTAGTATCTAGACACGAGTCCTGACGTCGCTGAACAAACACGAGTTTTGAAGGCCATCCCCACCTTAACTCGAGAATATACCCCATGTCCCCGCTGCAACTCAAGAAAAAACATCAGACTTCCCACTCTATCGAGAAGAAGCCCGATTACATTGCATTGAGTCCAGAAATATCACCCGTTCCCCATCAAACACGACCAGTGTTTTGACTTCTTTTAGGCAGCTCCAGAGATTCACTGAGATCACCGTCCCAAAGTATAGAGGAACACCAAGTTTAGAAAAGCAACACGAGGAATGCTCCTTGTACCCCAAATCATATCGAGATGAGAGCTGAGTTCCTGGGTTAGACTCAAGACGCATGCCAAATTTCCACAAGCACCTCAAGAGGAGGCTTCTCTCTGCAATAGTTATGTGGGAGGGACCCTGAATTTGCTGCCTCAAGTGGAATATACACCGAGAAGCCCTGTCTCGAAAGGCCGCCGTAATTCCCTCCAGTGGCTTGAATACAGGCCCCTCTTTCATCTCACAAGATGAAGGGATGTCCGAATCCCCTGTGGAGACCCTAGAGAAAGCCCTAGGTTCACGCCTCATTTCGAAGGAATGCCTCACATCTCTTTGATACTTGAGAGGCACGCGGAGATCACTGCTTCAGAAGGTGACGATGCCTGAATCCTCTTGAAAATTGATACGAATTCCAATATCTGTGGCTACTGAAAAGGGACACTGGGTCTTCCGCCTCACCTCGAGAAGCGTTCCTTTTGACCTGCCAAACCTCGAGGACATTCCTGAGGTGTCCATCCTAACTAGAGAGAAGTCCTGACAACGCGGAACAAAGAAGAGTTTTGAAGGGCCATCCCAACCGTAACTCGAGAATATACCCCAGGTCCCCACTGCAACTCGAGAAAACCCATGAGTCATCCCCCTCGAAGCGACATGAGGCCTGATTCCCCTGCATTGCATGCAGAGCAATTCCGTGATCCCCATAAACATATAAGGATCCTCGACTTGGTTGATGTATCTCGAGACAGTTCCCAAGAACACTGTTACAAGTCTAGAGGAAACCTGAGGTCAAACCATCAGCGCGAAGGAGCTCCATGTACCCCACATTAAATCGAGATGAGGCCCCATTCCTCTGCACTGAATCCAGAGGCAACACCATTCACAGGACAACGCCCAGTGGCTTGACTTCCTTTAGGCAACTCCACAGATTCCCCGAGAACACCGTCCCAAGTCTAGAGGAATACCAAGTTCAGCACAGCAACTCGAGGACTGCTCCGTGTACCCCAAATCGTCTCGAGATGAGATCTGATTCCCTGGCTTAGACTCAAGACGTATGGCAACGTTCTACAAGCACCTCAAGAGCAGGCTTCTCTCAGCAATAGGTATGTGAGAGAGACCCTGAGTTTGCTGCCTCAAGTGGAATATAAACTGATAAGCCCTGACTCGAAAGGAGGCCGGATTTCCTGGCAGTGTCTTGAATACAGGCTCGTCTTTTATCTCACAAGATGAAGGGATGTCTCAATCCCCTGTGGAGACCCTAGAGAAAGCCCTAAAACTCCGCCCCATTTCGACGAAATGCCTAACATCCCTTTGACACTTCGAGAGGCACGCAGAGTTCACTTCTTCAAAAGGTGACCATGCGTGACTCCTCTTGAGCATGGATAGGAACCCCAATATCCCTGTGGCTACTGGAGTGGGACCGTGGGTCTCCCGCCTTACTTCGAGAAGCGTACCTTTTGTCCTGCCAATCCTTCAAGAGATTCCTAAGGGGTCCCTCTTAACTAGACAGGAGTCATGACTTCGGTGAACAAACACGAGTTTTGAAGGGCCATCCCCGCCGTAACTCTAGAATATACCCCAGGTCCCCGCCGCAACTCGAGAAAAACCATGAGACATCCCCCTCGAAGCGAGATGAGGCTCGATTCCCCTGCATTTCATGCAGAGCAATTATGTGATCCCCATCAAACATGTATGGAGCCTTCACTTGTTTGATGGATCTCGAGAGAGTCCCCAAGAACACTGTCACAAGCCTAGAGGGACCCTGAGGTCACTCCAACAATGAGAAGGAGTTCCATGCACCCCATATCAACTCGAGATGCGGCCAAATTCCCCTGCCTTCACCACAGAGTCATCCCCCGTTCACCATCAAACACGACCAGTGGCTTGATTTTCTTTAGGCAACTCAGAGATTCAACGAGAACACCGTCCCAAGTCTAGAGGAACACGAAGTTCAGCACAGCAACTCGAGGAATCCTGCGTGTTCCCTAATCATCTCGAGATGAGAGCTGATTCACTGGCTTCGACTCAAGACGTATGCCAACTTTCCATAAGCACCTCAACAGGAGGCTTCTCTCAGCAATAGGTATGTTGGAGGGACCCTGAGTTTGCTGCCTCAAGTGGAATATACACTGAGAAACCTTGACTCGAAAGGATTCTGGATTCTCTTGCAGTGTCTTGAATAGAGGCTCTTCTATCGTCTGTCAAGAGGAAGGGCAGTCTGAATCCCTTGTGGAGACCCTACAGAAAGATCTCTGTCCCTGCCTCATTTCGTCAGAATGCCTCACATCCCTTTAACACCTCGGGAGGCATGCAGAGTTCACTGCTTCAAAAGGTGACGATTCCTGACACACCTTGAACATTGATAGGAATCCCAATATCACTATTGCTACGGGAATGTTACCATGGTCTCCCGCCTAACCTCGAGAAGCGTCGCTTTTGCCCTGTCAAGCCTCGATGAGATTCCTGAGGTGTCCCTCATAACTAGACAGGAGTACTGATGTCGCTGAACAAACACGAGTTTTGAAGATCCATCCCCGACGTAACTCGAGAACATACCCCAGGTCTCCGCCGCAACTCGAGAAAAACAATGAGACTTCCCCCTCGAAGTGAGATGAGGCCCAATTCCCCTGCATTTGATGCAGAGCAATTTGGTAATCCCCATCAAACATGTAAGGAGCCTCGACTTGCTTGATGGATCTCCAGACAGTCGCCAAGAACACTGTCACATATCTAGAGAGAGCCTGACGTCACCCTAGCAGTGTGAAGGAGCTCCATGTACACCAAATGAACTCAAGATGAGGCCCGATTCCCCTGTATTGACTCCAGAGTCATCCCCCGTTTCCCATTAATCATGACCTGTGGCTTGACTTCCTTTAGGCAACTCCAGAGATTCCCTGAGAACACCGTGCCAAGTCTAGAGGAACACCAAGTTCAGCACAGCATCTCGAGGAATGCTCCGTGTACACAAAATCGTCTCGAGATGAGAGCTGATTTCCTGGGTTAGGCTCAAGACGTATGCCAACTTTCCACAAGCACATCAAGAGGAGGCTTCTCTCAGCAATAGGTATGTGGGAGGGACCTGAGTTTACTGCCTCAAGTGGAATATACACCGAGAAGCCCTGACTCGAAAGAAGGCCGGATTTCCTTGCTGTGGCTTGAATACAGGCTCATCTTTCATCTCACAGGATGCTGGGATGTCTGAAACCCATGTGGAAACACTAATGAATGCCCTAGGTCCCCGCTTTATTTCGACGGAATACCTCACATCACTTTGATACCTCTAGAGGCACGCGGAGTTCACTTCTTCAAGGGTGACGATGCCTGACTCGCCTTGAGCATTGATAGGAATCCCAATATCACTGTGGCTACAGGAAATGGACCCTGGGTCACCCGCCTCACCTCGAGAAGTATCCCTTTTGCCCTGCCAAGCCTCGAAGAGATTCCTGAGGTGTCCCTAGTATCTAGACACGAGTCCTGATGTCGCTGAACTAACACGAGTTTTGAAGGCCATCCCCACCATAACTCGAGAATATACCCAGGTCCCCCCCGCAACTCGAGAAAAAACATCAGACTTCCCCCTCGATCGAGAAGAAGCCCGATTACCTTGCATTGAGTCCAGAAATATCACTCGTTCCCCATCAAACACGACCAGTGTTTTGACTTCCTTTAGACAGCTCCAGAGATTCACTGAGAACACCGTGCAAGTCTAGAGGAACACCAAGTTTAGAACAGCAACACGAGGAATGCTCCATGTACCCCAAATCATATCGAGATGAGAGCTGAGTTCCTGGATTAGACTCAAGACGCATGCCAAATTTCCACAAGCACCTCAAGAGGAGGCTTCTCTCAGCAATAGTTATGTGGGAGGGACCCTG
Source organism: Odocoileus hemionus (assembly GCA_020976825.1). Taxonomy (NCBI): domain Eukaryota; kingdom Metazoa; phylum Chordata; class Mammalia; order Artiodactyla; family Cervidae; genus Odocoileus; species Odocoileus hemionus. The sequence goes on from CM037425.1 coordinate 64,645,254, forward strand.
AATTTGCTGCCTCAAGTGGAATATACACCGAGAAGCCCTGTCTCAAAAGGCCCCCGTAATTCCTGGCAGTGGCTTGAATACCGGCCCCTCTTTAATCTCACAAGATGAAGGTGTGTCCGAATCCCCTGTGGAGACCCTAGAGAAAGCCCTAGGTCCACGCCTCATTTCGAAGGAATGCCTCACATCTCTCTGATAACTCGAGAGGCACGCGGAGATCACTGCTTCAGAAGGTGACGATGCCTGAATCCTCTTGAAAATTGATACGAATTCCAATATTGTGGCTACTGAAAAGGGACACTGGGTCTTCCGCCTCACCTCGAGAAGCGTTCCTTTTGACCTGCCAAACATCGAAGACATTCCTGAGGAGTCCATCCTAACTAGAGAGGAGTCCTGACAACGCGGAACAAACAAGAGTTGTGAAGATCCATTTCCGCCGTAACACGAGAATATGCCCCAGGTCCCCACCGCAACTCGAGAAAAACAATGAGACATCCCCCTCGAAACGAGATGAGGCCTGATTCCCCTGCATTGTATGCAGAGCAATTCCGTGATCCCCATAAACATATAAGGATCCTCGACTTGGTTGATGTATCTCGAGACAGTCCCCAAGACCACTGTCACAAGTCTAGAGGGACCCTGAGGTCACCCATCAGCGCCAAGGACCTCCATGTACCCCAAATTAAATCGAGATGTGGCCCGACTCCCCTGCATTGAATCCAGAGCAATCACCGTTCCCAAGAAAACACGCCCAGGGGCGTGATTTCCTTTAGGCAACTACAGAGATTCCCCGAGAACACTGTCCCAAGTCTAGAGGAATACCAAGTTCAGCACAGCAACTCGAGGACTGCTCCGTGTACCCCAAATCGTCTCGAGATGAGATCTGATTCCCTGGCTTAGACTCAAGACGTATGGCAACGTTCTACAAGCACCTCAAGAGCAGGCTTCTTTCAGCAATAGGTATGTGAGAGAGACCCTGAGTTTGCTGCCTCAAGTGGAATATAAACTGATAAGCCCTGACTCGAAAGGAGGCCGGATTTCCTGGCAGTGTCTTGAATACAGGCTCGTCTTTTATCTCACAAGATGAAGGGATGTCTCAATCCCCTGTGGAGACCCTAGAGAAAGCCCTAAATCTCCGCCCCATTTCGACGAAATGCCTAACATCCCTTTGACACTTCGAGAGGCACGCAGAGTTCACTTCTTCAAAAGGTGACCATGCGTGACTCCTCTTGAGCATGGATAGGAACCCCAATATCCCTGTGGCTACTGGAGTGGGACCGTGGGTCTCCCGCCTTACTTCGAGAAGCGTACCTTTTGTCCTGCCAATCCTTCAAGAGATTCCTAAGGGGTCCCTCTTAACTAGACAGGAGTCATGACTTCGGTGAACAAACACGAGTTTTGAAGGGCCATCCCCGCCGTAACTCTAGAATATACCCCAGGTCCCCGCCGCAACTCAAGAAAAACCATGAGATATCCCCCTTGAAGCGAGATGAGGATCGATTCCCCTGCATTTCATGCAGAGCAATTATGTGATCCCCATCAAACATGTATGGAGCCTTCACTTGTTTGATGGATCTCGAGAGAGTCCCCAAGAACACTGTCACAAGCCTAGAGGGACCCTGAGGTCACTCCAACAATGAGAAGGAGTTCCATGCACCCCATATCAACTCGAGATGCGGCCAAATTCCCCTGCCTTCACCACAGAGTCATCCCCCGTTCACCATCAAACACGACCAGTGGCTTGATTTTCTTTAGGCAACTCCAGAGATTCAACGAGAACACCGTCCCAAGTCTAGAGGAACACGAAGTTCAGCACAGCAACTCGAGGAATCCTGCGTGTTCCCTAATCGTCTCGAGATGAGAGCTGATTCACTGGCTTCGACTCAAGACGTATGCCAACTTTCCATAAGCACCTCAACAGGAGGCTTCTCTCAGCAACAGGTATGTTGGAGGGACCCTGAGTTTGCTGCCTCAAGTGGAATGTACACTGAGAATCCTTGACTCGAAAGGATTCTGGATTCTCTTGCAGTGTCTTGAATAGAGGCTCTTCTATCGTCTGACAAGAGGAAGGGAAGACTGAATCCCTTGTGGAGACCTTAGAGAAAGCTCTATGTCCCTGCCTCATTTCGTCAGAATGCCTCACATCCCTTTAACACCTCGGGAGGCATGCAGAGTTCACCGCTTCAAAAGGTGACGATGCCTGACACACCTTGAACATTGATAGGAATCCCAATATCCCTATTGCTACGGGAAAGTTACCATGGTCTCCCGCCTAACCTCGAGAAGCGTCCCTTTTGCCCTGCCAAGACTCGAAGAGATTCCTGAGGTGTCCCTCATAACTAGACAGGAGTACTGATGTCGCTGAACAAACACGAGTTTTGAAGATCCATCCCCGACGTAACTCGAGAACATACCCCAGGTCTCCGCCGCAACTCGAGAAAAACAATGAGAATTCTCCCTCAAAGGGAGATGAGGCCGAATTCCCCTGCATTTGATGCAGAGCAATTTGGTAATCCCCATCAAACATGTAAGGAGCCTCGACTTGCTTGATGGATCTCCAGACAGTCGCCAAGAACACTGTCACATATCTAGAGAGAGCCTGACGTCACCCTAGCAGTGTGAAGGAGCTCCATGTACACCAAATCAACTCAAGATGAGGCCCGATTCCCCTGCATTGACTCCAGAGTCATCCCCCGTTTCCCATTAGTCATGACCTGTGGCTTGACTTCCTTTAGGCAACTCCAGAGATTCCCTGAGATCACCGTGCCAAGTCTAGAGGAACACCAAGTTCAGCACAGCATCTCGAGGAATGCTCCGTGTACACAAAATCTTCTCAAGATGAGAGCTGATTTCCTGGCTTAGGCTCGAGACGTATGCCAACTTTCACAAGCACATCACGAGGAGGCTTCTCTCAGCAATAGGTATGTGGGAGGGACTTTAGTTTACTGCCTCAAGTGTAATATACACCGAGAAGCCTTGACTCGAAAGAAGGCCAGATTGCCTTGCAGTGGCTTGAATACAGGCTCATCTTTCATCTCACAGGATGCTGGGAATTCTGAAACCCATGTGGAAACGCTAGTGAACACCCTAGGTCCCCGCTTTATTTCGACGGAATACCTCACATCACTTTGATACCTCTAGAGGCACGCAGAGTTCACTTTTTCAAGTGTGACGATGCCTGACTCGCCTTGAGCATTGATAGGAATCCCAATATCCCTGTGGCTACAGGAAATGGACCCTGGGTCACCCGCCTCACCTCGAGAAGTATCCCTTTTGCCCTGCCAAGCCTCGAAGAGATTCCTGAGGTGTCCCTAGTATCTAGACACGAGTCCTGACGTCGCTGAACAAACACGAGTTTTGAAGGCCATCCCCACCTTAACTCGAGAATATACCCCAGGTCCCCCCTGCAACTCGAGAAAAAAAAACATCAGACTTCCCCTCTCGATCGAGAAGAAGCCCGATTACTTGCATTGAGTCCAGAAATATCACCCGTTCCCCATCAAACACGACCAGTGTTTTGACTTCCTTTAGGCAGCTCCAGAGATTCACTGAGAACACCGTCCCAAGTCTAGAGGAACACCAAGTTTAGAAAGCAACACGAGGAATGCTCCTTGTACCAAAATCATATCGAGATGAGAGCTGAGTTCCTGGGTTAGACTCAAGACGCATGCCAAATTTCCACAAGCACCTCAAGAGGAGGCTTCTCTCTGCAATAGTTATGTGGGAGGGACCCTGAATTTGCTGCCTCAAGTGGAATATACACCGAGAAGCCCTGTCTCGAAAGGCCGCCGTAATTCCTGGCAGTGGCTTGAATACAGGCCCCTCTTTCATCTCACAAGATGAAGGGATGTCCGAATCCCCTGTGGAGACCCTAGAGAAAGCCCTAGGTTCACGCCTCATTTCGAAGGAATGCCTCACATCTCTTTGATACCTTGAGAGGCACGCGGAGATCACTGCTTCAGAAGGTGACGATGCCTGAATCCTCTTGAAAATTGATACGAATTCCAATATCCTGTGGCTACTGAAAAGGGACACTGGGTCTTCCGCCTCACCTCGAGAAGCGTTCCTTTTGACCTGCCAAACCTCGAAGACATTCCTGAGGTGTCCATCCTAACTAGAGAGAGTCCTGACAACGCGGAACAAACAAGAGTTTTGAAGGCCATCCCAACCGTAACTCGAGAATATACCCCAGGTCCCCACTGCAACTCGAGAAAAACCCATGAGTCTTCCCCTCGAAGCGACATGAGGCCTGATTCCCCTGCATTGCATGCAGAGCAATTCCGTGATCCCCATAAACATATAAGGATCCTCGACTTGGTTGATGGATCTCGAGACAGTTCCCAAGAACACTGTTACAAGTCTAGAGGGACCTGAGGTCAAACCATCAGCGCGAAGGAGCTCCATGTACCCCACATTAAATCGAGATGTGGCCCATTCCCTGCATTGAATCCAGAGGCAATCACCATTCCCACAGGACAACGCCCAGTGGCTTGACTTCCTTTAGGCAACTCCAGAGATTCCCCGAGAACACCGTCCCAAGTCTAGAGGAATACCAAGTTCAGCACAGCAACTCGAGGACTGCTCCGTGTACCCCAAATCGTCTCGAGATGAGATCTGATTCCCTGGCTTAGACTCAAGACGTATGGCAACGTTCTACAAGCACCTCAAGAGCAGGCTTCTCTCAGCAATAGGTATGTATGTGAGAGAGACCCTGAGTTTGCTGCCTCAAGTGGAATATAAACTGATAAGCCCTGACTCGAAAGGAGGCCGGATTTCCTGGCAGTGTCTTGAATACAGGCTCGTCTTTTATCTCACAAGATGAAGGGATGTCTCAATCCCCTGTGGAGACCCTAGAGAAAGCCCTAAATGTCTCCGCCCCATTTCGACGAAATGCCTAACATCCCTTTGACACTTCGAGAGGCACGCAGAGTTCACTTCTTCAAAAGGTGACCATGCGTGACTCCTCTTGAGCATGGATAGGAACCCCAATATCCCTGTGGCTACTGGAGTGGGACCGTGGGTCTCCCGCCTTACTTCGAGAAGCGTACCTTTTGTCCTGCCAATCCTTCAAGAGATTCCTAAGGGGTCCCTCTTAACTAGACAGGAGTCATGACTTCGGTGAACAAACACGAGTTTTGAAGGGCCATCCCCGCCGTAACTCTAGAATATACCCCAGGTCCCCGCCGCAACTCGAGAAAAACCATGAGATATCCCCCTCGAAGCGAGATGAGGATCGATTCCCCTGCATTTCATGCAGAGCAATTATGTGATCCCCATCAAACATGTATGGAGCCTTCACTTGTTTGATGGATCTCGAGAGAGTCCCCAAGAACACTGTCACAAGCCTAGAGGGACCCTGAGGTCACTCCAACAATGAGAAGGAGTTCCATGCACCCCATATCAACTCGAGATGCGGCCAAATTCCCCTGCCTTCACCACAGAGTCATCCCCCGTTCACCATCAAACACGACCAGTGGCTTGATTTTCTTTAGGCAACTCCAGAGATTCAACGAGAACACCGTCCCAAGTCTAGAGGAACACGAAGTTCAGCACAGCAACTCGAGGAATCCTGCGTGTTCCCTAATCGTCTCGAGATGAGAGCTGATTCACTGGCTTCGACTCAAGACGTATGCCAACTTTCCATAAGCACCTCAACAGGAGGCTTCTCTCAGCAATAGGTATGTGGGAGGGACCCTGAGTTTGCTGCCTCAAGTGGAATATACACTGAGAAGCCTTGACTCGAAAGGATTCTGGATTTCTCTTGCAGTGTCTTGAATACAGGCTCTTCTTTCATCTCTGACAAGAGGAAGGGAGTCTGAATCCCTTGTGGAGACCTAGAGAAAGCTCTATGTCCCTGCCTCATTTTCGTCAGAATGCCTCACATCCCTTTAACACCTCGGGAGGCATGCAGAGTTCACTGCTTCAAAAGGTGACGATGCCTGACACCCTTGAACATTGATAGGAATCCCAATATCCTATTGCTACTGGAAAGTTACCATGGTCTCCCGCCTAACCTCGAGAAGCGTCCCTTTTGCCCTGCCAAGCCTCGAAGAGATTCCTGAGGTGTCCCTCATAACTAGACAGGAGTACTGATGTCGCTGAACAAACACGAGTTTTGAAGGTCCATCCCCGACGTAACTCGAGAACATACCCCAGGTCTCCGCCGCAACTCGAGAAAAACAATGAGAATTCCCCTCAGAAGCGAGATGAGGCCCGAATCCCCTGCATTTGATGCAGAGCAATTTGGTAATCCCCATCAAACATGTAAGGAGCCTCGACTTGCTTGATGGATCTCCAGACAGTCCCAAGAACACTGTCACATATCTAGAGAGACCCTGACGTCACCCTAGCAGTGTGAAGGAGCTCCATGTACCCAAATCAACTCGAGATGAGGCCCGATTCCCCTGCATTGACTCCAGAGTCATCCCCGTTCCCATTAGTCATGACCTGTGGCTTGACTTCCTTTAGGCAACTCCAGAGATTCCCTGAGAACACCGTGCCAAGTCTAGAGGAACACCAAGTTCAGCACAGCATCTCGAGGAATGCTCCGTGTACACAAAATCGTCTCAAGATGAGAGCTGATTCCTGGCTTAGGCTCAAGACGTATGCCAACTTTCCACAAGCACATCTCCAGAGGAGGCTTCTCTCAGCAATAGGTATGTGGGAGGGACCCTTTAGTTTACTGCCTCAAGTGTAATATACACCGAGAAGCCTTGACTCGAAAAAGGAGGCAGGATTTCCTTGCAGTGGCTTGAATACAGGCTCATCTTTCATCTCACAGGATGCTGGGATGTCTGAAACCCATGTGGAAACCTAGTGAAACCCTAGGTCCCCATTTATTTCGACGGAATGCCTCACATCACTTTGATACCTCTAGAGGCATGCGGAGTTCACTGCTTCAAGTGTGACGATGCCTGACTCGCCTTGAGCATTGATAGGAATCCCAATATCCCTGTGGCTACAGGAAATGGACCCTGGGTCACCCGCCTCACCTCGAGAAGTATCCCTTTTGCCCTGCCAAGCCTCGAAGAGATTCCTGAGGTGTCCCTAGTATCTAGACACGAGTCCTGATGTCGCTGAACAAACACGAGTTTTGAAGGCCATCCCCACCTTAACTCGAGAATATACCCAGGTCCCCGCCGCAACTCGAGAAAAAACATCAGACTTCCCTCCGAGATCATGATCGATTGAAGAGAGCCCGATGACCATCAAACATTGCATTGAGTCCAGAAAAATATCACTGTCACGTTCCCCATAAAACATGACGACCAGTACACCAAATTTTGACTTCCCCTTTAGACTCCAGAGCCATCCCCCTCCAGAGATTCACTGAGTGGAACTTCCTTTAGGCAAGTCCAGAGATTAGAGAAACACCAAGTTTAGAACTCCAAGCAACACGACGAGGAATGCTCCATGTACCCCAAATCATCTCGAGATGAGAGCTGAGTTCCTGGATTAGACTCAAGACATATGCCAAATTTCCACAAGCACCTCAAGAGGAGGCTTCTCTCAGCAATAGTTATGTGGGAGGGACCTGAATTTGCTGCCTCAAGTGGAATATACACCGAGAAGCCCTGTCTCGAAAAGGGCCGTAATTCCTGCAGTGGCTTGAATACAGGCCCTCTTTCATCTCACAAGATGAAGTTATGTCCTGAATCCCCTGTGGAGACCCTAGAGAAAGCCCTAGGTCCCGCCCTCATTTCGAAGGAATGCCTCACATCTCTTTGATAACCTCGAGAGGCACGCGGAGATCACTGCTTCAGAAGGTGACGATGCCTGAATCCTCTTGAAATTGATACGAATCCCAATAGAGCCCTGTGGCTACTGAAAAGGGACACTGGGTCTTCCCGCCTCACCTCGAGAAGCGTTCCTTTTTGACCTGCCAAGCCTCGAAGAGATTCCTGAGGTGTCCCTCCTAACTAGACAGGAGTCCTGACGTCGCTGAACAAACACGAGTTTTGAAGGGCCATCCCCGCCGTAACTCGAGAATATACCCCAGGTCCCCGCCGCAACTCGAGAAAACCCATGAGTCTTCCCCCTCGAAGCGAGATGAGGCCCGATTCCCCTGCATTGCCTGCAGAGCAATTCCGTGATCCCCATAAACATATAAGGATCCTCGACTTGGTTGATAGATCTCGAGACAGTCCCCAAGAACACTGTCACAAGTCTAGAGGGACCCTGAGGTCACCCATCAGCGTGAAGGTCCTCCATGTACCCCAAATTAAATCGAGATAAGGCCCAACTCCCCTGCATTGAATCCAGAGCAATCACCGTTCCAAGAAAAACGCCCAGTGGCTTGATTTCCTTTAGGCAACTCCAGAGATTCCCCGAGAGAACTGTCCAAGTCTAGAGGAATACCAAGTTCAGCACAGCAACTCGAGGATGCTCCGTGTACCCCAAATCGTCTCGAGATGAGAGCTGATTCCCTGGCTTAGACTCAAGACGTATGCCAACGTTCTACAAGCACCTCAAGAGCAGGCTTCTTTCAGCAATAGGTATGTGAGAGAGACCCTGAGTTTGCTGCCTCAAGTGGAATATAACTGATAAGCCCTGACTCGAAAGGAGGCCGGATTTCTTGGCAGTGTCTTGAATACAGGCTCGTCTTTTATCTCACAAGATGAAGGGATGTCTCAATCCCCTGTGGAGACCCTAGAGAAAGCCCTAATTCTCCGCCCCATTTCGACGAATGCCTCACATCCCTTTGACACTTCGAGAGGCACGCAGAGTTCACTTCTTCAAAAGGTGACCATGCCTGACTCCTCTTGAGCATGATAGGAACCCCAATATCCCTGTGGCTACTGGAGTGGGACCGTGGTTCTCCCGCCTTACTTCGAGAAGCGTACCTTTTGCCCTGCCAATCCTTCAAGAGATTCCTAAGGGGTCCCTCTTAACTAGACAGGAGTCATGACTTCGCTGAACAAACACGAGTTTTGAAGGGCCATCCCCGCCGTAACTCGAGAATATACCCCAGGTCCCCGCCGCAACTCGAGAAAAACCATGAGAAATCCCCCTCGAAGCGAGATGAGGCCCGATTCCCCTGCATTTCATGCAGAGCAATTATGTGATCCCATCAAACTTGTAGGAGCCTTGACTTGCTTGATGGATCTCGAGAGAGTCCCCAAGAACACTGTCACAAGTCTAGAGGGACCCTGAGGTCACTCCAACAATGAGAAGGAGTTCCATGCACCCCAAATCAACTCGAGATGAGGCCAATTCCCCTACCTTCACCACAGAGTCATCCCCCGTTCACCATCAAACACGACCAGTTGCTTGATTTTCTTTAGGCAACCCAGAGATTCAATGAGAACACCGTCCCGAGCCTAGAGGAACGCCAAGTTCAGCACAGCAACTCGAGGAATCCTCCGTGTTCCCCAATCGTCTCGAGATGAGAGCTGATTCACTGGCTTCGACTCAAGACGTATGCCAACTTTCCATAAGCACCTCAACAGGAGGCTTCTCTCAGCAATAGGTATGTGGAGGGACCATGATTTGCTGCCTCAAGTGGAATATACACCGAGAAGCCTTCACTCGACAGGAGGCTGGCATTTTCTTGCAGTGGCTTGAATACAGGCTCATCTTTCATCGCACAAGATGCTGGGATGTCTGAAGCCTCTGTGGAATCCCTATATAAACCCTAGGTCCCTGTTTCATTTCGACGGAATGCCTCACATCCCTTTGACAACTCCGGGGGCACGTGGAGTTCACATCTTCCAAACGTGACGATGCCTGAGTGCCCTTGACCATTGATAGGAATCCCAATATCCCTGTGGCTATAGGAAATGGACACTGGGTCTCCCGCCTCACCTCGAGAAGTATCCCTTTTGCCCTGCCAAGCCTCGATGAGATTCCTGAGGTGTCCCTAGGATCTAGACAGGAGTCCTGAGGTCGCTGAACAAACACGAGTTTTGAAGGCCATCCCCACCTTAACTCGAGAACATACCACAGGTCCCCGCCGATACTCTAGAAAAACAATCAGACATCCACCTCGATGTGTGAAGCCCGATTTCCCTGCATTGAGTACAGAGATATCACCCGTTCCTCATCAAACATGACCGGTGTTTTGACTTCTTTAGGCAATTCCAGAGATTCCCTGAGAACACCGTCCCAAGTCTAGAGGAACACCAAAATTAGAACAGCGACTGGAGGAATGCTCCGTGTACCCCAAATCGTCTCCAGATGAGAGCTGAGTCCCTGCATTAGACTCAAGATTCATGCCAACTTTCCACAAGCACCACAAGAGGAGGCTTATCTCAGCAAGAGTTATGTGGGAGGGACCCTAAATTTGCTGCCTCAAGTGGAATATGCACCGAGAAACCCTGTCTCAAAAGGACGCCGTAATTCCTCGCTGTGGCTTGAATACAGGCCCGTCTTTCATCTCACAAGAAGAAGGTATGTCTCAATCCTTTGTGGAGACCCAAGAGAATGCCCTAAGACAACGCCTCATTTCGAAGGAATGCCTCACATATCTTTGATACCTAGAGAGGCACGCAGAGATCACTGCTTCTGATGGTGACGATGCCTGACTCCTCTTGAACATTGATACGAATTCCAATATCCTGTGGCTACTGGAAAGGGAACCTGGGTCTCCCGCCTCACCTCGAGAAGCGTCCCTTTTGCCCTGTCAAGCCTCGAAGAGATTCCTGAGGTGTCCCTCCTATCTAGAAAGAGTCCTGACATCGCTGAACAAACACGAGTTTTGAAGGGCCATCCCCACCGTAACTCGAGAATATACCCGAGGTCCACGCCGCAACTCGATAAAAACAATGAGAAATTCCCCTCGAAGCGAGATGAGGCCCGATTCCCCTGCATTGCATGTAGAGAAATTCCGTGATCCCCATAAACATATAAGGATCCTCTACTTGGTTGATGTATCTCGAGACAGTCCCCAAGAACACTGTCACAAGTCTAAAGGGACCCTGAGGTCACCCCATCAGCGCCAAGGACCTCCATGTACCCCAAATTAAATCGAGATGTGGCCCGATTCTCCTGCATTGAATCCAGAGCAATCACCGTTCCCAAGAAAACACGCCCAGGGGCTTGAATTCCTTTAGGCAACTCCAGAGATTCCCTGAGAACACCGTCCCAAGTCTAGAGGAATACCAAGTTCAGCACAGCAACTCGAGGACTGCTCCGTGTACCCCAAATCGTCTCGAGATGAGAGCTGATTCCCTGGCTTAGACTGAAGACGTATGCAAACGTTCTACAAGCACCTCAAGAGCAGACTTCTCTCAGTAATAGGTATGTGAGAGAGACTCTGAGTTTGCTGCCTCAAGTGGAATATAAACCGATAAGCCCTGACTCGAAAGGAGGCCGGAATTCCTGGCAGTGTCTTGAATACAGGCTCGTCTTTTATCTCACAGATGAAGGGATGTCTCAATCCCCTGTGGAGACCCTAGAGAAAGCCCTAAATTTCCGCCCCATTCCGACGGAATGCCTCACATCCCTTTGACAGTTCGAGAGGCACGCAGAGTTCACTTCTTCAACAGGTGACCATGCGTGACTCCCCTTGAGGATGGATAGGACCCCAATATCCCTGTTGCTACTGGAGTGGGACCGTGGGTCTCCCGCCTTACTTCGAGAAGCGTACCTTTTGCCCTGCCAATCCTTCAAGAGACTCCTAAGTGGTCCCTCTTAACTAGACAGGAGTCATTTCTTCGCTGAACAAACACGAGTTTTGAAGGACCATCCCCGCCGTAACTCGAGAATATACCCCAGGTCCCCACGCAACTCGAGAAAAAGCATGAACATACCACTCGAAGCGAGATGAGGCCCGATTCCCCTGCATTTCATGCAGAGCAATTCTGTGATCCCCATCAAACATGTAAGGAGCCTTCACTTCCTTGATGGATCTCGAGAGAGTCCCCAAGAACACTGTCACAAGTCTAGAGGGACCCTGAGGTCACTCCAACAATGAGAAGGAGTTCCATGCACCCCAAATCAATCGAGATGAGGCCAAATTCCCCTGCTTCAAACAGAGTCATCCTCCGTTCACCATCAAACACGACCAGTGGCTTGATTTTCTTTAGGCAAGTCCAGAGATTCAACGAGAACACCGTCCCAAGTCTAGAGGAACACGAATTTTAGCACACCAACTCGAGGAATCCTCCGTGTTCCCTAATCGTCTCGAGATGAGAGCTGATTCACTGGCTTCGACTCAAGACGTATGCCAACTTTCCATAAGCACCTCAACAGGAGGCTTCTCTCAGCAATAGGTATGTTGGAGGGACGCTGAGTTTGCTGCCTCAAGTGGAATATACACCGAGAAGCCTTGACTCGAAAGGAGACTGGATTTTCTTGCAGTGGCTTGAATACAGGCTCTTCTATCGTCTCACAAGATGAAGGGAAGTCTCAAACCCTTGTGGAGACCATAGAGAAAGCTCTACGTCCCTGCCTCATTTCGTCAGAATGCCTCACATCCCTTTAACACCTCGGGAGGCATGCAGAGTTCACTGCTTCAAAAGGTGACGATGCCTGTCACACCTTGAACATTGATAGGAATCCCAATATCACTGTTGTTACGGAAAAGTTGGGAACATGGGTCTCCCGCCTAACCTCGAGAAGTGTCCCTTTTGCCCTGCCAAACCTCGAAGAGATTCCTGAGGTGTCCCTCATAACTAGACAGGAGTACTGATGTCGCTGAACAAACACGAGTTTTGAAGGCCATCCCCGCCGTAACTCGAGAACATACCCCAGGTCCCCGCCGCAACTCGAGAAAAACAATGAGACTTCCCCCTCGAAGTGAGATGAGGCCCAATTCCCCTGCATTTGATGCAGAGCAATTTGTAATCCCCATCAAACATGTAAGGAGCCTTGACTTGCTTGATGGATCTCCAGACAGTCCCCAAGAACACTGTCACATATCTAGAGAGACCCTGGCGTCACGCTAGCAGTATGAAGGAGCTCCATGTACACCAAATCAACTCAAGGTGAGGCCGGATTCACCTGAATTGACTCCAGAGTCATCCCCCGTTCGCCATCAAACACGACCAGTTGCTTGAATTTCTTTAGGCAACCCCAGAGATTCAATGAGAACACCGTCACGAGGCTAGAGGAACGCCAAGTTCAGCACAGCAACTCGAGGAATCCTCCGTGTTCCCTAATGTCTCGAGATGAGAGCAAATTCACTGGCTTCGTCTCAAGACGTATGCCAACTTTCCATAAGCACCTCAACAGGAGGATTCTCTCAGCAATAAGTATGTGGGAGGGACATGAATTAGCTCTCTCAAGTGGAATATACACCGAGAAGCCTTCACTACACAGGAGGCCGCATTTTCTTGCAGTGGCTTGAATACAGGCTCATCTTTCATCTCACAAGATGCTGGGATGTCTGAAGCTTATGTGGAAGCCCTAATGAACACCCTAGATCCCTGCTTCATTTCGACGGAATGCCTCACATCCCTTTGACAACTCTAGAGCAACGCGTAGTTCACATCTTCAAAACGTGACGATGCCTGAGTGCACTTGACCAATGATAGGAATCCCAATATCCCTGTGGCTATAGGAAATGGATGCTGTGTTACCCGCCTCACCTCGAGAAGTATCCATTTTGCTCTGCCAAGCCTCGATGAGATTCCTTGAGGTGTCCCTAGTATCTAGACAGGAGTCCTGAGGTCGCTGAACAAACACGAGTTTTGAAGGCCATCCCCACCGTAACTCGAGAATATACCACAGGTCCCCGCCGCAACTCGAGAAAAACAATCAGTCATCCCCCTCGATGCGAGAAGAAGCCCGATTCCCCTGCATTGAGTCCAGAGATATCACCCGTTCCTCATAAAACACGACCGGTGTTTTCACTTCTTTAGGCAACTCCAGAGATTCCCTGAAAACACCGTCCCAAGTCTAGAGGAACACCAAGTTTAGAACAGCAATTGGAGGAATGCTCCGTGTACCCAAAATCGTCTCGAGATGAGAGCTGAGTCCCTGGATGAGACTCAAGACGCATGCCAACTTTCCACAAGCACCTCAAGAGGAGGATTATCTCAGCAATAGTTATGTGGGAGGGACCCTAAATTTGCTGCCTCAAGTGGAATATGCACCGAGAAACCCTGTCTCAAAAGGACGCCGTAATTCCTCGCCGTGGCTTGAATAGAGGCCCGTCTTTCATCTCACAAGAAGAAGGTATGTCTCAATCCTTTGTGGAGACCCAAGAGAATGCCCTAGGACCACGCCTCATTTCGAAGGAATGCCTCACATATCTTTGATACCTCGAGAGGCACGCGGAGATCACTGCTTCTGATGGTTACGATGCCTGACACCTCTTGAACATTGATACGAATTTCAATATCCTGTGGCTACTGGAAAAGGAACCTGAGTCTCCCGCCTCACCTCGACAAGCGTTCCTTTTGCACTGTCAAGCCTCGAAGAGATTCCTGAGGTGTCCCTCCTAACTAGAAGGAGTCCTGACATCGCTGAACAAACACGAGTTTTGAAGGGCCATCCCCAAAGAAACTCGAGAATATACCCCAGGTCCAGGCCGCAACTCGAGAAAATCAATGAGACATGTCCCTCGAAGCGAGATGAGGCCCGATTCCCCTGCATTGCATGTAAGAGCAATTCCGTGATCCCCATAAACATATACGGATCCTCGACTTGGTTGATGTATCTCGAGACAGTCCCCAAGAACACTGTCACAAGTCTAGACGGACCCTGAGGTCACCCATCAGCGCCAAGGACCTCCATGTACCCCAAATTAAATCGAGATGTGGCCCGACTCCCCTGCATTGAATCCAGAGCAATCACCGTTCCCAAGAAACCACGCCCAGGGGCTTGATTTCCTTTAGGTAACTCCAGAGATTCCCCGAGAACACTGTCCCAAGTCTAGAGGAATACCAAGTTCAACACAGCAACTCGAGGACTGCTCCGTGTACCCCAAATCGTCTCGAGATGAGAGCTGATTCCCTGGCTTAGACTCAAGACATATGCCAACGTTCTACAAGCACCTCAAGAGCAGGATTCTCTCAGCAATAGGAATGTGAGAGAGACCCTTAGTTTGCTGCCTCAAGTGGAATATAAACCGATAAGCCCTGACTCGAAAGGAGGCCGGATTTCCTGGCAGTGTCTTGAATATAGGCTCGTCTTTTATTTCACAAGATGAAGGGATGTCTCAATCCCCTCTGGAGACCCTAGAGAAAGCCCTAAATCTCCGCCCCATTTCGACAAAATGTCTCACATCCCTTTGACACTTCGAGAGGCACGCAGAGTTCACTTCTTCAAAGGTGACCATGCGTGACTCCCCATGAGCATGGATAGGAACCCCAATATCCCTGTGGCTACTGGAGTGGGACCGTGGGTCTCCCGCCTTACTTCGAGAAGCGTACCTTTTGACCTGCCAATCCTTCAAGAGATTTCAAGAGATTCTAAGGGGTCCACTTAACTAGACAGGAGTCCTGACTTCGCTGAACAAACACGAGTTTTGAAGGGCCATCCCCGCCGTAACTCGAGAATATACCCCAGGTCACCGCCGCAACTCGAGAAAAACATGAGACATCCCCCTCGAAGCGAGATGAGGCCCGATTCTCCCCTGCATTTCATGCAGAGCAATTCTGTGATCCCCATCAAACGTGTAAGGAGCCTTGACTTGCTTGATGGATCTCGAGAGAGTCCCCAAGAACACTGTCACAAGTCTAGAGGGGCCCTGAGGTCACTCCAGCAATGAGAAGGAGTTCCATGCACCCCAAATCAACTCGAGATGAGGCCAAGTTCCCCTGCCTTCACCACAGAGTCATCCCCCGTTCGCCATCAAAAACACGACCAGTTGCTTGATTTCTTTAGGCAACCCCAGAGATTCAATGAGAACACCGTCCCGAGCCTAGAGGAACGCCCAAGTTCAGCACAGCAACTCAAGGAATCCTCCGTGTTCCCCTAATCGTCTCGAGATGAGAGCTGATTCACTGGCTTCGACTCAAGACGTATGCCAACTTTCCATAAGCACCTCAACAGGAGGCTTCTCTCAGCAATAGGTATGTGGGAGGGACCATGAATTTGCTGCCTCAAGTGGAATATACACCGAGAAGCCTTCACTCGACAGGAGGCCGCATTTTCTTGCAGTGGCTTGAATACAGGCTCATCTTTCATCTCACAAGATGCTGGGATGTCTGAAGCCCTGTGGAAGCCCTATTGAACACCCTAAATCCCTGCTTCATTTCGACGGAATGCCTCACATCCCTTTGACAACTCTCGAGAGGCACGTGGAGTTCACATCTTCAAAAGGTGACGATGCCTGAGTGCCCTTGACCATTGATAGGAATCCCAATATCCCTGTGGCTATAGGAAATGGACCGCTGGGTCACCCGCCTCACCTCGAGAAGTATCCCTTTTGCCCTGCCAAGCCTCGATGAGATTCCTGAGGTGTCCCTAGTAATCTAGACAGGAGTCCTGAGGTCGCTGAACAAACACGAGTTTTGAAGGCCATCCCCACCGTAACTCGAGAATATACCACAGGTCCCCGCCGCAACTCGAGAAAAACAATCAGACATTTTTTATATCCCCCTCGATGCGAGAAGAAGCCCGATTCCCCTGCATTGAGTCCAGAGATATCACCCGTTCCTCATCAAACACGAGACCGGTGTTTTGACTTCTTTAGGCAATTCCAGAGATTCCCTGAGAACACCGTCCCTTGTCTTTAGAGGAACACCAAGATTAGAACAGCAACTGGAGGAATGCTCCGTGTACTCCAAATCGTCTCCAGATGAGAGCTGAGTCCCTGGCATTAGACTCAAGACGCATGCCAACTTTCCACAAGCACCTCAAGAGGAGGCTTATCTCAGCAATAGTTATGTGGGAGGGACCCTAAATTTGCTGCCTCAAGTGGAATATGCACCGAGAAAGCCTGTCTCGCGAAAGGACGCCGTAATTCCTCGCAGTGGCTTGAATACAGGCCCGTCTTTCATCTCACAAGAAGAAGGTATGTCTCAATCCTTTGTGGAGACCCAAGAAATGCCCTAGACCACGCCTCATTTCGAAGGAATGCCTCACATATCCTTTGACACCGAGAGCAGGCACGCGGAGATCTTGCTTCTGATGGTGACGATGCCTGACTCCTCTTGAACATTGATACGAATCCCAATATCCTGTGGCTACTGGAAAGGGAACCTGGGTCTCCCGCCTCACCTCGAGAAGCGTATCCCTTTTGCCCTGTCAAGCCTCGAAGAGATTCCTGAGGTGTCCCTCCTATCTACTAGAAGGAGTCCTGACATCGCTGAACAAACACGAGTTTTGAAGGGCCATCCCCACCGTAACTCGAGAATATACCCCAGGTCCCGCCGCAACTCGAGAAAAACAATGAGACATCCCCCTCGAAGCGAGATGAGGCCCGATTCCCCTGCATTGCATGCAGAGCAATTCCGTGATCCCCATAAACATATAAGGATCCTCGACTTGGTTGATGTATCTCGAGACAGTCCCCAAGAACACTGTCACAAGTCTAGAGGGACCCTGAGGTCACCCATCAGCGCCAAGGACCTCCATGTACCCCAAATTAAATCGAGATGTGGCCCGACTCCCCTGCATTGAATCCAGAGCAATCACCGTTCCCAATCAAACACGCCCAGGGGCTTGATTTCTTTAGGCAACTCCAGAGATTCCCGAGAACACCGTCCCAAGTCTAGAGGAATACCAAGTTCAGCACAGCAACTCGAGGACTGCTCCGTGTACCCCAAATCGTCTCGAGATGAGAGCTGATTTCCTGGCTTAGACTCAAGACGTATGCCAACTTTCCACAAGCACCTCAAGAGGAGGCTTCTCTCAGCAATAGGTATGTGGGAGGGACCCTAATTTGCTGCCTCAAGTGGAATAAACACCGAGAAGCCCTGACTCAAAAGGAGGCCGGAATTTTCCTGCCGTGGCTTGAATAGAGGCTCGTCTTTTATCTCACAAGATGCTGGGATGTCTCAATCTTTTGTGGAGACCCTAGAGAAAGCCCTAGGACCCTGCTTCATTTCGACGGAATGCCTCACATCCCTTTGACACTCTCGAGAGGCACGCGGAGTTCACTTCTTCAAAAGGTGACGATGCCTGACTCCCTTGAGCATTGATAGAATACCCAATATCCTGTGGCTACTGGAAATGGTAACTGGTCTCCCGCCTCACCTCGAGAAGCGTCCCTTTTGCCCTGCCAAGCCTCGAAGAGATTCCTGAGGTGTCCCTCTTAACTAGACAGGAGTCCTGACATCGCTGAACAAACACGAGTTTTGAAGGCCATCCCCGCCGTAACTCGAGAATATACCCCAGGTCCCCGCCGCAACTCGAGAAAACAATGAGACATCCCCCTCGAAGCGAGATGAGGCCTGATTCCCCTGCATTGCATGCAGAGAAATTCCGTGATCCCCATAAACATATAAGCCTTCGATCTCGAGACAGTCCCCAAGGACACTGTCACAAGTCTAGAGGGACCCTGAGGTCACCCCATCACGCCGTCCTCCATGCACCCCAAATCAATCGAGATGTGGCCACGACTCCCCTGCATTGAATCCAGAGCAATCACCGTTCACCAAGAAAACACGCCCAGGGGCTTGATTTCTTTAGGCAACTCCAGAGATTCACCGAGAACACCGTCCCAAGTCTAGAGGAACACCAAGTTTCAGCACAGCAACTCGAGGAATGCTCCGTGTACCCAAAACGTCTCGAGATGAGAGCTGATTCCCTGCATTAGACTCAAGACGTATGCCAACTTTCTACAAGCACCTCAAGAGGAGGCTTCTCTCAGCAATAGGTATGTGGAGGGACCCTGAGTTTGCTGCCTCAAGTGGAATATACACCGAGAAGCCCTGACTCGAAAGGAGGCCGGACTTCCTGGCAGTGGCTTGAATACAGGCTCGTCTTTATCTCACAAGATGAAGGGATGTCTCAATCCCCTGTGGAGACCCATAGAGAAAGCCCTAAATCCCGCCTCATTTCGACGGAATGCCTCACATCCCTTTGACACCTCGAGAGGCACGCAGAGTTCACTTCTTCAAAAGGTGACGATGCCTGACTCCCTTGAACATTGATAGGAACCCCAATATCCCTGTGGCTACTGGAGTGGGACCATGGGTCTCCCGCCTACCTCGAGAAGTGTCCCTTTTGCCCTGCCAATCCTCGAAGAGATTCCTGAGGTGTCCCTCTTAACTAGACAGGAGTCTGATTTCGCTGAACAAACACGAGTTTTGAAGGCCATCCCCGCCGTAACTCGAGAATATACCCCAGGTCCCCGCCGCAACTCGAGAAAAACAATGAGACATCCCCTCGAATCGAGATGAGGCCCGATTCCCCTGCATTTGCATGCAGAGCAATTCTGTGATCCCATCAAACATGTAAGGAGCCTTGACTTGCTTGATGTATCTCGAGAGAGTCCCCAAGAACACTGTCACAAGTCTAGAGGGACCCTGAGGTCACTCCAACAATGAGAAGGAGCTCCATGCACCCCAAATCAACTCGAGATGAGGCCAAGTTCCCCTGCCTTCACCACAGAGTCATCCCCCGTTCGCCATCAAACACGACCAGTTGCTTGAATTTCTTTAGGCAACCCCAGAGATTCAATGAGAACACCGTCCCAAGCCTAGAGGAACGCCAAGTTCAGCACAGCAACTCGAGGAATCCTCCGTGTTCCCTAATCGTCTCGAGATGAGAGCGGATTCACTGGCTTCGACTCAAGACGTATGCAACTTTCCATAAGCACCTCAACAGGAGGATTCTCTCAGCAATAGGTATGTGGGAGGGACCATGAATTTGCTGCCTCAAGTGGAATATACACCGAGAAGCCTTCACTCGACAGGAGGCCGCATTTTCTTGCAGTGGCTTGAATACAGGCTCATCTTTCATCTCACAAGATGCTGGGATGTCTGAAGCCTATGTGGAAGCCCTATTGAACACCCTAGTTCCCTGCTTCATTTCGACGGAATGCCTCACATCCCTTTGACAACTCTAGAGGCACGTGGAGTTCACATCTTCAAAACGTGACGATGCCTGAGTGCCCTTGACCAATGATAGGAATCCCAATATCCCTGTGGCTATAGGAAATGGATGCTGGGTCACCCGCCTCACCTCGAGAAGTATCCCTTTTGCCTGCCAAGCCTCGATGAGATTCCTGAGGTGTCCCTAGTATCTAGACAGGAGTCCTGAGGTCGCTGAACAAACACGAGTTTTGAAGGCCATCCCCACCATAACTCGAAAATATACCACAGGTCCCTGCCGCAACTCGAGAAAAACAATCAGACATCCCCCTCGATGCGAGAAGAAGCCCGATTCCCCTGCATTGAGTCCAGAGATATCACCCGTTCCTCATCAAACACGACCGGTGTTTTGACTTCTTTAGGCAACTCCAGAGATTCCCTGAGAACACCGTCCCAAGTCTAGAGGAACACCAAGTTTAGAACAGCAACTGGAGGAATGCTCCGTGTACCCCAAATCGTCTCGAGATGAGAGCTGAGTCCCTGGATTAGACTCAAGACGCATGACAACTTTCCACAAGCACCTCAAGAGGAGGCTTATCTCAGCAATAGTTATGTGGGAGGGACCCTAAATTTGCTGCCTCAAGTGGAATATGCACCGAGAAAGCCTGTCTCAAAAGGACGCCGTAATTCCTCGCCGTGGCTTGAATAGAGGCCCGTCTTTTGATCTCACAAGAAGAAGGTATGTCTCAATCTTTTGTGGAGACCCAAGAAATGCCCTAGGACCACGCCTCATTTCGAAGGAATGCCTCACATATCTTTGATACCTCGAGAGGCACGCGGAGATCACTGCTTCTGATGGTGACGATGCCTGACTCCTCTTGAACATTGATACGAATTCCAATATCCTGTGGCTACTGGAAAGGTAACGTGGGTCTCCCGCCTCACCTCGACAAGCGTCCCTTTTGCCCTGTCAAGCCTCGAAGAGATTCCTGAGGTGTCCCTCCTAACTAGAAGGAGTCCTGACATCGCTGAACAAACACGAGTTTTGAAGGGCCATCCCCGCCGTAACTCGAGAATATACCCCAGGTCCCCGCCGCAACTCGAGAAAAACAATGAGACATCCCCCTCGAAGCGAGATGAGGCCCGATTCCCCTGCATTGCATGCAGAGAAATTCCGTGATCCCCATAAACATATAAGGATCCTCGATTGGTTGATGTATCTCGAGACAGTCCCCAAGAACACTGTCACAAGTCTAGAGGGACCCTGAGGTCACCCCATCAGCGCCAAGGTCCTCCATGTACCCCAAATTAAATCGAGATGTGGCCCGACTCCCCTGCATTGAATCCAGAGCAATCACCGTTCCAAGAAAACACGCCCAGGGGCTTGATTTCCTTTAGGCAACTCCAGAGATTCACCGAGAACACCCTCCCAAGTCTAGAGGAATACCAAGTTCAGCAGCAACTCGAGGACTGCTCCGTGTACCCCAAAACGTCTTGAGATGAGAGCTGATTCCCTGCATTAGACTCAAGACGTATGCCAACGTTCTACAAGCACCTCAAGAGCAGGATTCTCTCAGCAATAGGTATGTGAGAGAGACCCTGAGTTTGCTGCCTCAAGTGGAATATAAACCGATAAGCCCTGACTCGAAAGGAGGCCGGATTTCCTGGCAGTGTCTTGAATACAGGCTCGTCTTTTATCTCACAAGATGAAGGGATGTCTCAATCCCCTGTGGAGACCCTAGAGAAAGCCCTAAATCTCCGCCCCATTTCGACGGAATGCCTCACATCCCTTTGACACTTCGAGAGGCACGCAGGGTTCACTTCTTCAAAAGGTGACCATGCGTGACTCCCCTTGAGCATGGATAGGAACCCCAATATCCCTGTGGCTACTGGAAAGGGACCGTGGGTCTCCCACCTTACTTCGAGAAGTGTACCTTTTGCCCTGCCAATCCTTCAAGAGATTCCAAAGGGGTCCCTCTTAACTAGACAGGAGTCATGATTTCGCTGAACAAACACGAGTTTTGAAGGGCCATCCCCGCCGTAACTCGAGAATATACCCCAGGTCCCCGCCGCAACTCGAGAAAAACTTGAGACATCCCCTCGAATCGAGATGAGGCCCGATTCCCCTGCATTTCATGCAGAGCAATTCTGTGATTCCCATCAAACGTGTAAGGAGCCTTGACTTGCTTGATGGATCTCGAGAGAGTCCCCAAGAACACTGTCACAAGTCTAGAGGGACCCTGAGGTCACTCCAACAATGAGAAGGATTTCCATGCACCCCAAATCAACTCGAGATGAGGCCAAGTTCCCCTGCCTTCACCACAGAGTCATCCCCCGTTTGCCATCAAACACGACCAGTTGCTTGAATTTCTTTAGGCAACCCCAGAGATTCAATGAGAACACCGTCCCAAGCCTAGAGGAACGCCAAGTTCAGCACAGCAACTCGAGGAATCCTCCGTGTTCCCTAATCGTCTCGAGATGAGAGCGGATTCACTGGCTTCGACTCAAGACGTATGCCAACTTTCCATAAGCACCTCAACAGGAGGCTTCTCTCAGCAATAGGTATGTGGGAGGGACCATGAATTTGCTGCCTCAAGTGGAATATACACCGAGAAGCCTTCACTCGACAGGAGGCCCCATTTTCTTGCAGTGGCTTGAATACAGGCTCATCTTTCATCTCACAAGATGCTGGGATGTCTGAAGCCTATGTGGAAGCCCTATTGAACACGCTAGTTCCCTGCTTCATTTCGACGGAATGCCTCACATCCCTTTGACAACTCTAGAGGCACGTGGAGTTCACATCTTCAAAACGTGACGATGCCTGAGTGCCCTTGACCAATGATAGGAATCCCAATATCCCTGTGGCTATAGGAAATGGATGCTGGGTCACCCCCTCACCTCGAGAAGTATCCCTTTTGCCCTGCCAAGCCTCGATGAGATTCCTGAGGTGTCCCTAGTATCTAGAGAGGAGTCCTGAGGTCGCTGAACAAACACGAGTTTTGAAGGCCATCCCCACCATAACTCGAAAATATACCACAGGTCCCTGCCGCAACTCGAGAAAAACAATCAGACATCCCCCTCGATGCGAGAGAAGAAGCCGATTCCCCTGCATTGAGTCCAGAGATATCACCCGTTCCTCATCAAACACGACCGGTGTTTTGACTTCTTTAGGCAACTCCAGAGATTCCCTGAGAACTCCGTCCCAAGTCTAGAGGAACAGCAAGTTTAGAACAGCAACTGGAGGAATGCTCCTTGTACCCCAATCAGTCTCGAGATGAGAGCTGAGTCCCTGGATTAGACTCAAGACGCATGACAACTTTCCACAAGCACCTCAAGAGGAGGCTTATCTCAGCAATAGTTTATTTGGGAGGGACCCTAAATTTGCTTGCCTCAAGTGGAATATGCACCGAGAAAGCCTGTCTCAAAAGGACGCCGTAATTCCTCGCCGTGGCTTGAATAGAGGCCCGTCTTTGATCTCACAAGAAGAAGGTATGTCTCAATCTTTTGTGGAGACCCAAGAAAATGCCCTAGGATCCACGCCTCATTTCGAAGGAATGCCTCACATCCCTTTGATACCTCGAGAGGCACGCGAGAGATCACTGCTTCTGATGGTGACGATGCCTGACTCCTCTTGAACATTGATACGAATTCCAATAACCCTGTGGCTACTGGAAAGGTAACATGGGTCTCCCGCCTCACCTCGACAAGCGTACCTTTTGCCCTGCCAAGCCTCGAAGAGATTCCTGAGGTGTCCCTCTTAACTAGAAGGAGTCCTGACATCGCTGAACAAACACGAGTTTTGAAGGGCCATCCCCGCCGTAACTCGAGAATATACCCCAGTCCCCGCCGCAACTCGAGAAAAACAATGAGACATCCCCCTCGAAGCTAGATGAGGCCTGATTCCCCTGCATTGCATGCAGAGAAATTCCGTGATCCCCATAAACATATAAGGATCCTCGATTGGTTGTTGTATCTCGAGACAGTCCCCAAGGACACTGTCACAAGTCTAGAGGGACCCTGAGGTCACCCCATCAATGCCAAGGTCCTCCATGTACCCCAAATTAAATCGAGATGTGGCCCGACTCCCCTGCATTGAATCCAGAGCAATCACCGTTCCCAAGAAAACACGCCCAGGGGCTTGATTTCCTTTAGGCAACTCCAGAGATTCACGAGAACACCCTCCCAAGTCTAGAGGAACACAAGTTCAGCACAGCAACTCGAGGACTGCTCCGTGTACCCAAAACTTCTTGAGATGAAACCTGATTCCTGCATTAGACTCAAAACGTATGCCAACTTTCTACAAGCACCTCAAGAGAGGCTTCTCTCAGCAATAGGTATGTGAGAGGACCCTGAGTTTGCTGCCTCAAGTGGAATATAAACCGATAAGCCTGACTCGAAAGGAGGACGGATTTCCTTGCAGTGTCTTGAATACAGGCTCTTCTTATCTCACAAGATGAAGGGATGTCTCAATCCCCTGTGGAGACCCTAGAGAAAGCCCTAAATCCCGCCCCATTTCGACGGAATGCCTCACATCCCTTTGACACTTCGAGAGGCACGCAGGGTTCACTTCTTCAAAAGGTGACATGCGTGACTCCCCTTGAGCATTGATAGGAACCCCAATATCCCTGTGGCTACTGGAGTGTTACCGTGGGTCTCCCGCCTTACTTCGAGAAGTGTCCCTTTTGCCCTGCCAATCCTTCAAGAGATTCCAAAGAGGGTCCCTCTTAACTAGACAGGAGTCTGATTTCGCTGAACAAACACGAGTTTTGAAGGGCCATCCCGCCGTAACTCGAGAATATACCCCAGGTCCCCGCCGCAACTCGAGAAAAACAATGAGACATCAACCTCGAATCGAGATGAGGCCCGATTCCCCTGCATTTCATGCAGAGCAATTCTGTGATTCCCATCAAACGTGTAAGGAGCCTTGACTTGCTTGGTGGATCTCGAGAGAGTCCCCAAGAACACTGTCACAAGTCTAGAGGGACCCTGAGGTCACTCCAACAATGAGAAGGATTTCCATGCACCCCAAATCAACTCGAGATGAGGCCAGTTCCCCTGCCTTCACCACAGAGTCATCCCCCGTTTGCCATCAAACACGACCAGTTGCTTGAATTTCTTTAGGCAACCACAGAGATTCAATGAGAACACCGTCCCAAGCCTCTAGGAACGCCAAGTTCAGCACAGCAAATCGAGAAATCCTCCGTGTTCCCTAATCGTCTCTAAATGAGAGCGGATTCACTGGCTTCGACTCAAGACGTATGCCAGCTTTCCATAAGCACCTCAACAGGAGGATTCTCTCAGCAATAGGTATGTGGGAGGGACCATGAATTTGCTGCCTCAAGTGGAATATACACCGAGAAGCCTTCACGCGACAGGAGGCCCCATTTTCTTGCAGTGGCTTGAATACAACTCATCTTTCATCTCACAAGATGCTGGGATGTCTGAAGCTCTGTGGAAGCCCTATTGAACACGCTAGGTCCCTGCTTCATTTCGACGGAATGCCTCACTTCCCTTTGACAACTCTAGAGGCACGCGGAGTTCACATCTTCAAAACGTGACGATGCCTGAGTGCCCTTGACCAATGATAGGAATCCCAATATCCCTGTGGCTATAGGAAATGGATGCTGGGTCACCCGCCTCACCTCGAGAAGTATCCCTTTTGCCTGCCAAGCCTCGATGAGATTCCTGAGGTGTCCCTAGTATCTAGAGAGGAGTCCTGAGGTCGCTGAACAAACACGAGTTTTGAAGGCCATCCCCACCATAACTCGAAAATATACCACAGGTCCCTGCCGCAACTCGAGAAAAACAATCAGACATCCCCCTCGATGCGAGAAGAAGCCCGATTCCCCTGCATTGAGTCCAGAGATATCACCCGTTCCTCATCAAACACGACCGGTGTTTTGACTTCTTTAGGCAACTCCAGAGATTCCCTGAGAACTCCGTCCCAAGTCTAGAGGAACAGCAAGTTTAGAACAGCAACTGGAGGAATGCTCCTTGTACCCAAAAACAGTCTCGAGATGAGAGCTGAGTCCCTGGATTAGACTCAAGACGCATGACAACTTTCCACAAGCACCTCAAGAGGAGGCTTATCTCAGCAATAGTTATTTGGGAGGGACCCTAAAATTGCTTCCTCAAGTGGAATATGCACCGAGAAAGCCTGTCTCAAAAGGACGCCGTAATTCCTCGCCGTGGCTTGAATAGAGGCCCGTCTTTTCATCTCACAAGAAGAAGGTATGTCTCAATCTTTTGTGGAGACCCAGAAAATGCCCTAGGACCACGCCTCATTTCGAAGGAATGCCTCACATATCTTTGATACCTCGAGAGGCACGCGGAGATCACTGCTTCTGATGGTGACGATGCCTGACTCCTCTTGAACATTGATACGAATTCCAATATCCTGTGGCTACTGGAAAGGTAACATGAGTCTCCCGCCTCACCTCGACAAGCGTCCCTTTTGCCCTGTCAAGCCTCGAAGAGATTCCTGAGGTGTCCCTCCTAACTAGAAGGAGTCCTGACATCGCTGAACAAACACGAGTTTTGAAGGGCCATCCCCGCCGTAACTCGAGAATATACCCCAGGTCCACGCCGCAACTCGAGAAAAACAATGAGACATCCCCCTCGAAGCTAGATGAGGGCCTGATTCCCCTGCATTGCATGCAGAGAAATTCCGTGATCCCCATAAACATATAAGGATCCTCGATTGGTTGTTGTATCTCGAGACAGTCCCCAAGGACACTGTCACAAGTCTAGAGGGACCCTGAGGTCACCCCATCAGCGCCAAGGTCCTCCATGTACCCCAAATTAAATCGAGATGTGGCCCGACTCCCCTGCATTGAATCCAGAGCAATCACCGTTCCCAAGAAAACACGCCCAGGGGCTTGATTTCCTTTAGGCAACTCCAGAGATTCCCCGAGAACACCCTCCCAAGTCTAGAGGAATACCAAGTTCAGCACAGCAACTCGAGGACTGCTCCGTGTACCCCAAAACTTCTTGAGATGAAACCTGATTCCCTGCATTAGACTCAAAACGTATGCCAACGTTCTACAAGCACCTCAAGAGCAGGATTCTCTCAGCAATAGGTATGTGAGAGAGACCCTGAGTTTTTGCTGCCTCAAGTGGAATATAAACCGATAAGCCCTGACTCGAAAGGAGGCCGGACTTCCTGGCAGTGTCTTGAATACAGGCTCGTCTTTTATCTCACAAGATGAAGGGATGTCTCAATCCCCTGTGGAGACCCTAGAGAAAGCCCTAAATCTCCGCCCCATTTCGAGGAATGCCTCACATCCCTTTGACACTTCGAGAGGCACGCAGGGTTCACTTCTTCAAAAGGTGACCATGCGTGACTCCCCTTGAGCATGGATAGGAACCCCAATATCCCTGTGGCTACTGGAGTGGGACCGTGGGTCTCCCACCTTACTTCAAGAAGTGTACCTTTTGCCCTGCCAATCCTTCAAGAGATTCCAAAGGGGTCGCTCTTAACTAGACAGGAGTCATGATTTCGCTGAATAAACACGAGTTTTGAAGGGCCATCCCCGCCGTAACTCGAGAATATACCCCAGGTCCCCGCCGCAACTCGAGAAAAACTTGAGACATCAACCTCGAATCGAGATGAGGCCCGATTCCCCTGCATTTCATGCAGAGCAATTCTGTGATTCCCATCAAACGTGTAAGGAGCCTTGACTTGCTTGGTGGATCTCGAGAGAGTCCCCAAGAACACTGTCACAAGTCTAGAGGGACCCTGAGGTCACTCCAACAATGAGAAGGAGTTCCATGCACCCCAAATCAACTCGAGATGAGGCCAAGTTCCCCTGCCTTCACCACAGAGTCATCCCCCGTTTGCCATCAAACACGACCAGTTGCTTGAATTTCTTTAGGCAACCCCAGAGATTCAATGAGAACACCGTCCCAAGCCTAGGAACGCCAAGTTCAGCACAGCAAATCGAGAAATCCTCCGTGTTCCCTAATCGTCTCTAAATGAGAGCGGATTCACTGGCTTCGACTCAAGACGTATGCCAGCTTTCCATAAGCACCTCAACAGGAGGATTCTCTCAGCAATAGGTATGTGGGAGGGACCATGAATTTGCTGCCTCAAGTGGAATATACACCGAGAAGCCTTCACGCGACAGGAGGCCCATTTTCTTGCAGTGGCTTGAATACAACTCATCTTTCATCTCACAAGATGCTGGGATGTCTGAAGCCTATGTGGAAGCCCTATTGAACACGCTAGTTCCCTGCTTCATTTCGACGGAATGCCTCACCTTCCCTTTGACAACTCTAGAGGCACGTGGAGTTCACATCTTCAAAACGTGACGATGCCTGAGTGCCCTTGACCAATGATAGGAATCCCAATATCCCTGTGGCTATAGGAAATGGATGCTGGGTCACCCGCCTCACCTCGAGAAGTATCCCTTTTGGCCTGCCAAGCCTCGATGAGATTCCTGAGGTGTCCCTAGTATCTAGAGAGGAGTCCTGAGGTCGCTGAACAAACACGAGTTTTGAAGGCCATCCCCACCATAACTCGAAAATATACCACAGGTCCCTGCCGCAACTCGAGAAAAAAAAACAATCAGACATCCCCCTCGATGCGAGAAGAAGCCCGATTCCCCTGCATTGAGTCCAGAGATATCACCCGTTCCTCATCAAACACGACCGGTGTTTTGACTTCTTTAGGCAACTCCAGAGATTCCCTGAGAACTCCGTCCCAAGTCTAGAGGAACAGCAAGTTTAGAACAGCAACTGGAGGAATGCTCCTTGTACCCCAACAGTCTCGAGATGAGAGCTGAGTCCCTGGATTAGACTCAAGACGCATGACAACTTTCCACAAGCACCTCAAGAGGAGGCTTATCTCAGCAATAGTTATTTGGGAGGGACCCTAAATTGCTTCCTCAAGTGGAATATGCACCGAGAAAGCCTGTCTCAAAAGGACGCCGTAATTCCTCGCCGTGGCTTGAATAGAGGCCCGTCTTTGATCTCACAAGAAGAAGGTATGTCTCAATCTTTTGTGGAGACCCAAGAAAATGCCCTAGGACCACGCCTCATTTCGAAGGAATGCCTCACATATCTTTGATACCTCGAGAGGCACGCGGAGATCACTGCTTCTGATGGTGACGATGCCTGACTCCTCTTGAACATTGATACGAATTCCAATATCCTGTGGCTACTGGAAAGGTAACATGAGTCTCCCGCCTCACCTCGACAAGCGTCCCTTTTGCCCTGTCAAGCCTCGAAGAGATTCCTGAGGTGTCCCTCCTAACTAGAAGGAGTCCTGACATCGCTGAACAAACACGAGTTTTGAAGGGCCATCCCCGCCGTAACTCGAAAATACCCCAGGTCCACGCCGCAACTCGAGAAAAACAATGAGACATCCCCCTCGAAGCTAGATGAGGCCTGATTCCCCTGCATTGCATGCAGAGAAATTCCGTGATCCCCATAAACATATAAGGATCCTCGATTGGTTTTGTATCTCGAGACAGTCCCCAAGGACACTGTCACAAGTCTAGAGGGACCCTGAGGTCACCCCATCAGCGCCAAGGTCCTCCATGTACCCCAAATTAAATCGAGATGTGGCCCGACTCCCCTGCATTGAATCCAGAGCAATCACCGTTCCCAAGAAAACACGCCCAGGGGCTTGATTTCCTTTAGGCAACTCCAGAGATTCACCGAGAACACCCTCCCAAGTCTAGAGGAATACCAAGTTCAGCACAGCAACTCGAGGACTGCTCCGTGTACCCCAAAACTTCTTGAGATGAAACCTGATTCCCTGCATTAGACTCAAAACGTATGCCAACGTTCTACAAGCACCTCAAGAGCAGGATTCTCTCAGCAATAGGTATGTGAGAGAGACCCTGAGTTTGCTGCCTCAAGTGGAATATAAACCGATAAGCCCTGACTCGAAAGGAGGCCGGACTTCCTGGCAGTGTCTTGAATACAGGCTCGTCTTTTATCTCACAAGATGAAGGGATGTCTCAATCCCCTGGAGACCCTAGAGAAAGCCCTAAATCTCCGCCCCATTTCGACGGAATGCCTCACATCCCTTTGACACTTCGAGAGGCACGCAGGGTTCACTTCTTCAAAAGGTGACCATGCGTGACTCCCCTTGAGCATGGATAGGAACCCCAATATCCCTGTGGCTACTGGAGTGGGACCGTGGGTCTCCCACCTTACTTCAAGAAGTGTACCTTTTGCCCTGCCAATCCTTCAAGAGATTCCAAAGGGGTCGCTCTTAACTAGACAGGAGTCATGATTTCGCTGAAAAACACGAGTTTTGAAGGGCCATCCCCGCCGTAACTCGAGAATATACCCCAGGTCCCCGCCGCAACTCGAGAAAAAACTTGAGACATCAACCTCGAATCGAGATGAGGCCCGATTCCCCTGCATTTCATGCAGAGCAATTCTGTGATTCCCATCAAACGTGTAAGGAGCCTTGACTTGCTTGGTGGATCTCGAGAGAGTCCCCAAGAACACTGTCACAAGTCTAGAGGGACCCTGAGGTCACTCCAACAATGAGAAGGATTTCCATGCACCCCAAATCAACTCGAGATGAGGCCAAGTTCCCCTGCCTTCACCACAGAGTCATCCCCCGTTTGCCATCAAACACGACCAGTTGCTTGAATTTCTTTAGGCAACCACAGAGATTCAATGAGAACACCGTCCCAAGCCTCTAGGAACGCCAAGTTCAGCACAGCAAATCGAGAAATCCTCCGTGTTCCCTAATCGTCTCTAAATGAGAGCGGATTCACTGGCTTCGACTCAAACGTATGCCAGCTTTCCATAAGCACCTCAACAGGAGGATTCTCTCAGCAATAGGTATGTGGGAGGGACCATGAATTTGCTGCCTCAAGTGGAATATACACCGAGAAGCCTTCACGCGACAGGAGGCCCCATTTTCTTGCAGTGGCTTGAATACAACTCATCTTTCATCTCACAAGATGCTGGGATGTCTGAAGCCTATGTGGAAGCCCTATTGAACACGCTAGTTCCCTGCTTCATTTCGACGGAATGCCTCACTTCCCTTTGACAACTCTAGAGGCACGTGGAGTTCACATCTTCAAAACGTGACGATGCCTGAGTGCCCTTGACCAATGATAGGAATCCCAATATCCCTGTGGCTATAGGAAATGGATGCTGGGTCACCCGCCTCACCTCGAGAAGTATCCCTTTTGGCCTGCCAAGCCTCGATGAGATTCCTGAGGTGTCCCTAGTATCTAGAGAGGAGTCCTGAGGTCGCTGAACAAACACGAGTTTTGAAGGCCATCCCCCCCATAACTCGAAAATATACCACAGGTCCCTGCCGCAACTCGAGAAAAACAATCAGACATCCCCCTCGATGCGAGAAGAAGCCCGATTCCCCTGCATTGAGTCCAGAGATATCACCCGTTCCTCATCAAACACGACCGGTGTTTTGACTTCTTTAGGCAACTCCAGAGATTCCCTGAGAACTCCGTCCCAAGTCTAGAGGAACAGCAAGTTTAGAACAGCAACTGGAGGAATGCTCCTTGTACCCCAAAACAGTCTCGAGATGAGAGCTGAGTCCCTGGATTAGACTCAAGACGCATGACAACTTTCCACAAGCACCTCAAGAGGAGGCTTATCTCAGCAATAGTTATATTTGGGAGGGACCCTAAATTGCTTCCTCAAGTGGAATATGCACCGAGAAAGCCTGTCTCAAAAGGACGCCGTAATTCCTCTCGCCGTGGCTTGAATAGAGGCCCGTCTTTGATCTCACAAGAAGAAGGTATGTCTCAATCTTTTGTGGAGACCCAAGAAAATGCCCTAGGACCACGCCTCATTTCGAAGGAATGCCTCACATATCTTTGATACCTCGAGAGGCACGCGGAGATCACTGCTTCTGATGGTGACGATGCCTGACTCCTCTTGAACATTGATACGAATTCCAATATCCTGTGGCTACTGGAAAGGTAACATGAGTCTCCCGCCTCACCTCGACAAGCGTCCCTTTTGCCCTGTCAAGCCTCGAAGAGATTCCTGAGGTGTCCCTCCTAACTAGAAGGAGTCCTGACATCGCTGAACAAACACGAGTTTTGAAGGGCCATCCCCGCCGTAACTCGAGAATATACCCCAGGTCCACGCCGCAACTCGAGAAAAACAATGAGACATCCCCCTCGAAGCTAGATGAGGCCTGATTCCCCTGCATTGCATGCAGAGAAATTCCGTGATCCCCATAAACATATAAGGATCCTCGATTGGTTGTTGTATCTCGAGACAGTCCCCAAGGACACTGTCACAAGTCTAGAGGGACCTGAGGTCACCCCATCAGCGCCAAGGTCCTCCATGTACCCCAAATTAAATCGAGATGTGGCCCGACTCCCCTGCATTGAATCCAGAGCAATCACCGTTCCCAAGAAAACACGCCCAGGGGCTTGATTTCCTTTAGGCAACTCCAGAGATTCACCGAGAACACCTCCCAAGTCTAGAGGAATACCAAGTTCAGCACAGCAACTCGAGGACTGCTCCGTGTACCCCAAAACTTCTTGAGATGAAACCTGATTCCCTGCATTAGACTCAAAACGTATGCCAACGTTCTACAAGCACCTCAAGAGCAGGATTCTCTCAGCAATAGGTATGTGAGAGAGACCCTGAGTTTGCTGCCTCAAGTGGAATATAAACCGATAAGCCCTGACTCGAAAGGAGGCCGGACTTCCTGGCAGTGTCTTGAATACAGGCTCGTCTTTTATCTCACAAGATGAAGGGATGTCTCAATCCCCTGTGGAGACCCTAGAGAAAGCCCTAAATCTCCGCCCCATTTCGACGGAATGCCTCACATCCCTTTGACACTTCGAGAGGCACGCAGGGTTCACTTCTTCAAAAGGTGACCATGCGTGACTCCCCTTGAGCATGGATAGGAACCCCAATATCCCTGTGGCTACTGGAGTGGGACCGTGGGTCTCCCACCTTACTTCAAGAAGTGTACCTTTTGCCCTGCCAATCCTTCAAGAGATTCCAAAGGGGTCGCTCTTAACTAGACAGGAGTCATGATTTCGCTGAATAAACACGAGTTTTGAAGGGCCATCCCCGCCGTAACTCGAGAATATACCCCAGGTCCCCGCCGCAACTCGAGAAAAACTTGAGACATCAACCTCGAATCGAGATGAGGCCCGATTCCCCTGCATTTCATGCAGAGCAATTCTGTGATTCCCATCAAACGTGTAAGGAGCCTTGACTTGCTTGGTGGATCTCGAGAGAGTCCCCAAGAACACTGTCACAAGTCTAGAGGGACCCTGAGGTCACTCCAACAATGAGAAGGATTTCCATGCACCCCAAATCAACTCGAGATGAGGCCAAGTTCCCCTGCCTTCACCACAGAGTCATCCCCCGTTTGCCATCAAACACGACCAGTTGCTTGAATTTCTTTAGGCAACCACAGAGATTCAATGAGAACACCGTCCCAAGCCTCTAGGAACGCCAAGTTCAGCACAGCAAATCGAGAAATCCTCCGTGTTCCCTAATCGTCTCTAAATGAGAGCGGATTCACTGGCTTCGACTCAAGACGTATGCCAGCTTTCCATAAGCACCTCAACAGGAGGATTCTCTCAGCAATAGGTATGTGGGAGGGACCATGAATTTGCTGCCTCAAGTGGAATATACACCGAGAAGCCTTCACGCGACAGGAGGCCCCATTTTCTTGCAGTGGCTTGAATACAACTCATCTTTCATCTCACAAGATGCTGGGATGTCTGAAGCCTATGTGGAAGCCCTATTGAACACGCTAGTTCCCTGCTTCATTTCGACGGAATGCCTCACTTCCCTTTGACAACTCTAGAGGCGTGGAGTTCACATCTTCAAAACGTGACGATGCCTGAGTGCCCTTGACCAATGATAGGAATCCCAATATCCCTGTGGCTATAGGAAATGGATGCTGGGTCACCCGCCTCACCTCGAGAAGTATCCCTTTTGGCCTGCCAAGCCTCGATGAGATTCCTGAGGTGTCCCTAGTATCTAGAGAGGAGTCCTGAGGTCGCTGAACAAACACGAGTTTTGAAGGCCATCCCCACCATAACTCGAAAATATACCACAGGTCCCTGCCGCAACTCGAGAAAAACAATCAGACATCCCCCTCGATGCGAGAAGAAGCCCGATTCCCCTGCATTGAGTCCAGAGATATCACCCGTTCCTCATCAAACACGACCGGTGTTTTGACTTCTTTAGGCAACTCCAGAGATTCCCTGAGAACTCCGTCCCAAGTCTAGAGGAACAGCAAGTTTAGAACAGCAACTGGAGGAATGCTCCTTGTACCCCAAAAATCAGTCTCGAGATGAGAGCTGAGTCCCTGGATTAGACTCAAGACGCATGACAACTTTCCACAAGCACCTCAAGAGGAGGCTTATCTCAGCAATAGTTATTTGGGAGGGACCCTAAATTGCTTCCTCAAGTGGAATATGCACCGAGAAAGCCTGTCTCAAAAGGACGCCGTAATTCCTCGCCGTGGCTTGAATAGAGGCCCGTCTTTGATCACAAGAAGAAGGTATGTCTCAATCTTTTGTGGAGACCCAAGAAAATGCCCTAGGACCACGCCTCATTTCGAAGGAATGCCTCACATATCTTTGATACCTCGAGAGGCACGCGGAGATCACTGCTTCTGATGGTGACGATGCCTGACTCCTCTTGAACATTGATACGAATTCCAATATCCTGTGGCTACTGGAAAGGTAACATGAGTCTCCCGCCTCACCTCGACAAGCGTCCCTTTTGCCCTGTCAAGCCTCGAAGAGATTCCTGAGGTGTCCCTCCTAACTAGAAGGAGTCCTGACTGACATCGCTGAACAAACACGAGTTTTGAAGGGCCATCCCCGCCGTAACTCGAGAATATACCCCAGGTCCACGCCGCAACTCGAGAAAAACAATGAGACATCCCCCTCGAAGCTAGATGAGGCCTGATTCCCCTGCATTGCATGCAGAGAAATTCCGTGATCCCCATAAACATATAAGGATCCTCGATTGGTTGTTGTATCTCGAGACAGTCCCCAAGGACACTGTCACAAGTCTAGAGGGACACTGAGGTCACCCCATCAGCGCCAAGGTCCTCCATGTACCCCAAATTAAATCGAGATGTGGCCCGACTCCCCTGCATTGAATCCAGAGCAATCACCGTTCCTAAGAAAACACGCCCAGGGGCTTGATTTCCTTTAGGCAACTCCAGAGATTCACCGAGAACACCCTCCCAAGTCTAGAGGAATACCAAGTTCAGCACAGCAACTCGAGGACTGCTCCGTGTACCCCAAAACTTCTTGAGATGAAACCTGATTCCCTGCCTTAGACTCAAAACGTATGCCAACGTTCTACAAGCACCTCAAGAGCAGGATTCTCTCAGCAATAGGTATGTGAGAGAGACCCTGAGTTTGCTGCCTCAAGTGGAATATAAACCGATAAGCCCTGACTCGAAAGGAGGCCGGACTTCCTGGCAGTGTCTTGAATACAGGCTCGTCTTTTATCTCACAAGATGAAGGGATGTCTCAATCCCCTGTGGAGACCCTAGAGAAAGCCCTAAATCTCCGCCCCATTTCGACGGAATGCCTCACATCCCTTTGACACTTCGAGAGGCACGCAGGGTTCACTTCTTCAAAAGGTGACCATGCGTGACTCCCCTTGAGCATGGATAGGAACCCCAATATCCCTGTGGCTACTGGAGTGGGACCGTGGGTCTCCCACCTTACTTCAAGAAGTGTACCTTTTGCCCTGCCAATCCTTCAAGAGATTCCAAAGGGGTCGCTCTTAACTAGACAGGAGTCATGATTTCGCTGAATAAACACGAGTTTTGAAGGGCCATCCCCGCCGTAACTCGAGAATATACCCCAGGTCCCCGCCGCAACTCGAGAAAAAACTTGAGACATCAACCTCGAATCGAGATGAGGCCCGATTCCCCTGCATTTCATGCAGAGCAATTCTGTGATTCCCATCAAACGTGTAAGGAGCCTTGACTTGCTTGGTGGATCTCGAGAGAGTCCCCAAGAACACTGTCACAAGTCTAGAGGGACCCTGAGGTCACTCCAACAATGAGAAGGATTTCCATGCACCCCAAATCAACTCGAGATGAGGCCAAGTTCCCCTGCCTTCACCACAGAGTCATCCCCCGTTTGCCATCAAACACGACCAGTTGCTTGAATTTCTTTAGGCAACCACAGAGATTCAATGAGAACACCGTCCCAAGCCTCTAGGAACGCCAAGTTCAGCACAGCAAATCGAGAAATCCTCCGTGTTCCCTAATCGTCTCTAAATGAGAGCGGATTCACTGGCTTCGACTCAAGACGTATGCCAGCTTTCCCATAAGCACCTCAACAGGAGGATTCTCTCAGCAATAGGTATGTGGGAGGGACCATGAATTTGCTGCCTCAAGTGGAATATACACCGAGAAGCCTTCACGCGACAGGAGGCCCCATTTTCTTGCAGTGGCTTGAATACAACTCATCTTTCATCTCACAAGATGCTGGGATGTCTGAAGCCTATGTGGAAGCCCTATTGAACACGCTAGTTCCCTGCTTCATTTCGACGGAATGCCTCACTTCCCTTTGACAACTCTAGAGGCACGTGGAGTTCACATCTTCAAAACGTGACGATGCCTGAGTGCCCTTGACCAATGATAGGAATCCCAATATCCCTGTGGCTATAGGAAATGGATGCTGGGTCACCCGCCTCACCTCGAGAAGTATCCCTTTTGGCCTGCCAAGCCTCGATGAGATTCCTGAGGTGTCCCTAGTATCTAGAGAGGAGTCCTGAGGTCGCTGAACAAACACGAGTTTTGAAGGCCATCCCCACCATAACTCGAAAATATACCACAGGTCCCTGCCGCAACTCGAGAAAAACAATCAGACATCCCCCTCGATGCGAGAAGAAGCCCGATTCCCCTGCATTGAGTCCAGAGATATCACCCGTTCCTCATCAAACACGACCGGTGTTTTGACTTCTTTAGGCAACTCCAGAGATTCCCTGAGAACTCCGTCCCAAGTCTAGAGGAACAGCAAGTTTAGAACAGCAACTGGAGGAATGCTCCTTGTACCCCAAACAGTCTCGAGATGAGAGCTGAGTCCCTGGATTAGACTCAAGACGCATGACAACTTTCCACAAGCACCTCAAGAGGAGGCTTATCTCAGCAATAGTTATTTGGGAGGGACCCTAAATTGCTTCCTCAAGTGGAATATGCACCGAGAAAGCCTGTCTCAAAAGGACGCCGTAATTCCTCGCCGTGGCTTGAATAGAGGCCCGTCTTTGATCTCACAAGAAGAAGGTATGTCTCAATCTTTTGTGGAGACCCAAGAAAATGCCCTAGGACCACGCCTCATTTCGAAGGAATGCCTCACATATCTTTGATACCTCGAGAGGCACGCGGAGATCACTGCTTCTGATGGTGACGATGCCTGACTCCTCTTGAACATTGATACGAATTCCAATATCCTGTGGCTACTGGAAAGGTAACATGAGTCTCCCGCCTCACCTCGAAGCGTCCCTTTTGCCCTGTCAAGCCTCGAAGAGATTCCTGAGGTGTCCCTCCTAACTAGAAGGAGTCCTGACATCGCTGAACAAACACGAGTTTTGAAGGGCCATCCCCGCCGTAACTCGAGAATATACCCCAGGTCCACGCCGCAACTCGAGAAAAACAATGAGACATCCCCCCCCTCGAAGCTAGATGAGGCCTGATTCCCCTGCATTGCATGCAGAGAAATTCCGTGATCCCCATAAACATATAAGGATCCTCGATTGGTTGTTGTATCTCGAGACAGTCCCCAAGGACACTGTCACAAGTCTAGAGGGACACTGAGGTCACCCCATCAGCGCCAAGGTCCTCCATGTACCCCAAATTAAATCGAGATGTGGCCCGACTCCCCTGCATTGAATCCAGAGCAATCACCGTTCCCAAGAAAACACGCCCAGGGGCTTGATTTCCTTTAGGCAACTCCAGAGATTCACCGAGAACACCCTCCCAAGTCTAGAGGAATACCAAGTTCAGCACAGCAACTCGAGGACTGCTCCGTGTACCCCAAAACTTCTTGAGATGAAACCTGATTCCCTGCATTAGACTCAAAACGTATGCCAACGTTCTACAAGCACCTCAAGAGCAGGATTCTCTCAGCAATAGGTATGTGAGAGAGACCCTGAGTTTGCTGCCTCAAGTGGAATATAAACCGATAAGCCCTGACTCGAAAGGAGGCCGGACTTCCTGGCAGTGTCTTGAATACAGGCTCGTCTTTTATCTCACAAGATGAAGGGATGTCTCAATCCCCTGTGGAGACCCTAGAGAAAGCCCTAAATCTCCGCCCCATTTCGACGGAATGCCTCACATCCCTTTGACACTTCGAGAGGCACGCAGGGTTCACTTCTTCAAAAGGTGACCATGCGTGACTCCCCTTGAGCATGGATAGGAACCCCAATATCCCTGTGGCTACTGGAGTGGGACCGTGGGTCTCCCACCTTACTTCAAGAAGTGTACCTTTTGCCCTGCCAATCCTTCAAGAGATTCCAAGGGGTCGCTCTTAACTAGACAGGAGTCATGATTTCGCTGAATAAACACGAGTTTTGAAGGGCCATCCCCGCCGTAACTCGAGAATATACCCCAGGTCCCCGCCGCAACTCGAGAAAAACTTGAGACATCAACCTCGAATCGAGATGAGGCCCGATTCCCCTGCATTTCATGCAGAGCAATTCTGTGATTCCCATCAAACGTGTAAGGAGCCTTGACTTGCTTGGTGGATCTCGAGAGAGTCCCCAAGAACACTGTCACAAGTCTAGAGGGACCCTGAGGTCACTCCAACAATGAGAAGGATTTCCATGCACCCCAAATCAACTCGAGATGAGGCCAAGTTCCCCTGCCTTCACCACAGAGTCATCCCCCGTTTGCCATCAAACACGACCAGTTGCTTGAATTTCTTTAGGCAACCACAGAGATTCAATGAGAACACCGTCCCAAGCCTCTAGGAACGCCAAGTTCAGCACAGCAAATCGAGAAATCCTCCGTGTTCCCTAATCGTCTCTAAATGAGAGCGGATTCACTGGCTTCGACTCAAGACAAGACGTATGCCAGCTTTCCATAAGCACCTCACAGGAGGATTCTCTCAGCAATAGGTATGTGGGAGGGACCATGAATTTGCTGCCTCAAGTGGAATATACACCGAGAAGCCTTCACGCGACAGGAGGCCCCATTTTCTTGCAGTGGCTTGAATACAACTCATCTTTCATCTCACAAGATGCTGGGATGTCTGAAGCCTATGTGGAAGCCCTATTGAACACGCTAGTTCCCTGCTTCATTTCGACGGAATGCCTCACTTCCCTTGACAACTCTAGAGGCACGTGGAGTTCACATCTTCAAAACGTGACGATGCCTGAGTGCCCTTGACCAATGATAGGAATCCCAATATCCCTGTGGCTATAGGAAATGGATGCTGGGTCACCCGCCTCACCTCGAGAAGTATCCCTTTTGGCCTGCCAAGCCTCGATGAGATTCCTGAGGTGTCCCTAGTATCTAGAGAGGAGTCCTGAGGTCGCTGAACAAACACGAGTTTTGAAGGCCATCCCCACCATAACTCGAAAATATACCACAGGTCCCTGCCGCAACTCGAGAAAAACAATCAGACATCCCCCTCGATGCGAGAAGAAGCCCGATTCCCCTGCATTGAGTCCAGAGATATCACCCGTTCCTCATCAAACACGACCGGTGTTTTGACTTCTTTAGGCAACTCCAGAGATTCCCTGAGAACTCCGTCCCAAGTCTAGAGGAACAGCAAGTTTAGAACAGCAACTGGAGGAATGCTCCTTGTACCCCAAACAGTCTCGAGATGAGAGCTGAGTCCCTGGATTAGACTCAAGACGCATGACAACTTTCCACAAGCACCTCAAGAGGAGGCTTATCTCAGCAATAGTTATTTGGGAGGGACCCTAAATTGCTTCCTCAAGTGGAATATGCACCGAGAAAGCCTGTCTCAAAAGGACGCCGTAATTCCTCGCCGTGGCTTGAATAGAGGCCCGTCTTTGATCTCACAAGAAGAAGGTATGTCTCAATCTTTTGTGGAGACCCAAGAAAATGCCCTAGGACCACGCCTCATTTCGAAGGAATGCCTCACATATCTTTGATACCTCGAGAGGCACGCGGAGATCACTGCTTCTGATGGTGACGATGCCTGACTCCTCTTGAACATTGATACGAATTCCAATATCCTGTGGCTACTGGAAAGGTAACATGAGTCTCCCGCCTCACCTCGACAAGCGTCCCTTTTGCCCTGTCAAGCCTCGAAGAGATTCCTGAGGTGTCCCTCCTAACTAGAAGGAGTCCGACATCGCTGAACAAACACGAGTTTTGAAGGGCCATCCCCGCCGTAACTCGAGAATATACCCCAGGTCCACGCCGCAACTCGAGAAAAACAATGAGACATCCCCCTCGAAGCTAGATGAGGCCTGATTCCCCTGCATTGCATGCAGAGAAATTCCGTGATCCCCATAAACATATAAGGATCCTCGATTGGTTGTTGTATCTCGAGACAGTCCCCAAGGACACTGTCACAAGTCTAGAGGGACACTGAGGTCACCCCATCAGCGCCAAGGTCCTCCATGTACCCCAAATTAAATCGAGATGTGGCCCGACTCCCCTGCATTGAATCCAGAGCAATCACCGTTCCCAAGAAAACACGCCCAGGGGCTTGATTTCCTTTAGGCAACTCCAGAGATTCACCGAGAACACCCTCCCAAGTCTAGAGGAATACCAAGTTCAGCACAGCAACTCGAGGACTGCTCCGTGTACCCCAAAACTTCTTGAGATGAAACCTGATTCCCTGCATTAGACTCAAAACGTATGCCAACGTTCTACAAGCACCTCAAGAGCAGGATTCTCTCAGCAATAGGTATGTGAGAGAGACCCTGAGTTTGCTGCCTCAAGTGGAATATAAACCGATAAGCCCTGACTCGAAAGGAGGCCGGACTTCCTGGCAGTGTCTTGAATACAGGCTCGTCTTTTATCTCACAAGATGAAGGGATGTCTCAATCCCCTGTGGAGACCCTAGAGAAAGCCCTAAATCTCCGCCCCATTTCGACGGAATGCCTCACATCCCTTTGACACTTCGAGAGGCACGCAGGGTTCACTTCTTCAAAAGGTGACCATGCGTGACTCCCCTTGAGCATGGATAGGAACCCCAATATCCCTGTGGCTACTGGAGTGGGACCGTGGGTCTCCCACCTTACTTCAAGAAGTGTACCTTTTGCCCTGCCAATCCTTCAAGAGATTCCAAAGGGGTCGCTCTTAACTAGACAGGAGTCATGATTTCGCTGAATAAACACGAGTTTTGAAGGGCCATCCCCGCCGTAACTCGAGAATATACCCCAGGTCCCCGCCGCAACTCGAGAAAAACTTGAGACATCAACCTCGAATCGAGATGAGGCCCGATTCCCCTGCATTTCATGCAGAGCAATTCTGTGATTCCCATCAAACGTGTAAGGAGCCTTGACTTGCTTGGTGGATCTCGAGAGAGTCCCCAAGAACACTGTCACAAGTCTAGAGGGACCCTGAGGTCACTCCAACAATGAGAAGGATTTCCATGCACCCCAAATCAACTCGAGATGAGGCCAAGTTCCCCTGCCTTCACCACAGAGTCATCCCCCGTTTGCCATCAAACACGACCAGTTGCTTGAATTTCTTTAGGCAACCACAGAGATTCAATGAGAACACCGTCCCAAGCCTCTAGGAACGCCAAGTTCAGCACAGCAAATCGAGAAATCCTCCGTGTTCCCTAATCGTCTCTAAATGAGAGCGGATTCACTGGCTTCGACTCAAGACGTATGCCAGCAGCTTTCCATAAGCACCTCAACAGGAGGATTCTCTCAGCAATAGGTATGTGGGAGGGACCATGAATTTGCTGCCTCAAGTGGAATATACACCGAGAAGCCTTCACGCGACAGGAGGCCCCATTTTCTTGCAGTGGCTTGAATACAACTCATCTTTCATCTCACAAGATGCTGGGATGTCTGAAGCCTATGTGGAAGCCCTATTGAACACGCTAGTTCCCTGCTTCATTTCGACGGAATGCCTCACTTCCCTTTGACAACTCTAGAGGCACGTGGAGTTCACATCTTCAAAACGTGACGATGCCTGAGTGCCCTTGACCAATGATAGGAATCCCAATATCCCTGTGGCTATAGGAAATGGATGCTGGGTCACCCGCCTCACCTCGAGAAGTATCCCTTTTGGCCTGCCAAGCCTCGATGAGATTCCTGAGGTGTCCCTAGTATCTAGAGAGGAGTCCTGAGGTCGCTGAACAAACACGAGTTTTGAAGGCCATCCCCACCAACTCGAAAATATACCACAGGTCCCTGCCGCAACTCGAGAAAAACAATCAGACATCCCCCTCGATGCGAGAAGAAGCCCGATTCCCCTGCATTGAGTCCAGAGATATCACCCGTTCCTCATCAAACACGACCGGTGTTTTGACTTCTTTAGGCAACTCCAGAGATTCCCTGAGAACTCCGTCCCAAGTCTAGAGGAACAGCAAGTTTAGAACAGCAACTGGAGGAATGCTCCTT
This sequence comes from Odocoileus hemionus, assembly GCA_020976825.1. Classification (NCBI taxonomy): domain Eukaryota; kingdom Metazoa; phylum Chordata; class Mammalia; order Artiodactyla; family Cervidae; genus Odocoileus; species Odocoileus hemionus. The sequence continues at coordinate 64,687,631 of CM037425.1, forward strand.
GTACCCCAAACAGTCTCGAGATGAGAGCTGAGTCCCTGGATTAGACTCAAGACGCATGACAACTTTCCACAAGCACCTCAAGAGGAGGCTTATCTCAGCAATAGTTATTTGGGAGGGACCCTAAATTGCTTCCTCAAGTGGAATATGCACCGAGAAAGCCTGTCTCAAAAGGACGCCGTAATTCCTCGCCGTGGCTTGAATAGAGGCCCGTCTTTGATCTCACAAGAAGAAGGTATGTCTCAATCTTTTGTGGAGACCCAAGAAAATGCCCTAGGACCACGCCTCATTTCGAAGGAATGCCTCACATATCTTTGATACCTCGAGAGGCACGCGGAGATCACTGCTTCTGATGGTGACGATGCCTGACTCCTCTTGAACATTGATACGAATTCCAATATCCTGTGGCTACTGGAAAGGTAACATGAGTCTCCCGCCTCACCTCGACAAGCGTCCCTTTTGCCCTGTCAAGCCTCGAAGAGATTCCTGAGGTGTCCCTCCTAACTAGAAGGAGTCCTGACATCGCTGAACAAACACGAGTTTTGAAGGGCCATCCCCGCCGTAACTCGAGAATATACCCCAGGTCCACGCCGCAACTCGAGAAAAACAATGAGACATCCCCCTCGAAGCTAGATGAGGCCTGATTCCCCTGCATTGCATGCAGAGAAATTCCGTGATCCCCATAAACATATAAGGATCCTCGATTGGTTGTTGTATCTCGAGACAGTCCCCAAGGACACTGTCACAAGTCTAGAGGGACACTGAGGTCACCCCATCAGCGCCAAGGTCCTCCATGTACCCCAAATTAAATCGAGATGTGGCCCGACTCCCCTGCATTGAATCCAGAGCAATCACCGTTCCCAAGAAAAACACGCCCAGGGGCTTGATTTCCTTTAGGCAACTCCAGAGATTCACCGAGAACACCCTCCCAAGTCTAGAGGAATACCAAGTTCAGCACAGCAACTCGAGGACTGCTCCGTGTACCCCAAAACTTCTTGAGATGAAACCTGATTCCCTGCATTAGACTCAAAACGTATGCCAACGTTCTACAAGCACCTCAAGAGCAGGATTCTCTCAGCAATAGGTATGTGAGAGAGACCCTGAGTTTGCTGCCTCAAGTGGAATATAAACCGATAAGCCCTGACTCGAAAGGAGGCCGGACTTCCTGGCAGTGTCTTGAATACAGGCTCGTCTTTTATCTCACAAGATGAAGGGATGTCTCAATCCCCTGTGGAGACCCTAGAGAAAGCCCTAAATCTCCGCCCCATTTCGACGGGAATGCCTCACATCCCTTTGACACTTCGAGAGGCACGCAGGGTTCACTTCTTCAAAAGGTGACCATGCGTGACTCCCCTTGAGCATGGATAGGAACCCCAATATCCCTGTGGCTACTGGAGTGGGACCGTGGGTCTCCCACCTTACTTCAAGAAGTGTACCTTTTGCCCTGCCAATCCTTCAAGAGATTCCAAAGGGGTCGCTCTTAACTAGACAGGAGTCATGATTTCGCTGAATAAACACGAGTTTTGAAGGGCCATCCCCGCCGTAACTCGAGAATATACCCCAGGTCCCCGCCGCAACTCGAGAAAAACTTGAGACATCAACCTCGAATCGAGATGAGGCCCGATTCCCCTGCATTTCATGCAGAGCAATTCTGTGATTCCCATCAAACGTGTAAGGAGCCTTGACTTGCTTGGTGGATCTCGAGAGAGTCCCCAAGAACACTGTCACAAGTCTAGAGGGACCCTGAGGTCACTCCAACAATGAGAAGGATTCCCATGCACCCCAAATCAACTCGAGATGAGGCCAAGTTCCCCTGCCTTCACCACAGAGTCATCCCCCGTTTGCCATCAAACACGACCAGTTGCTTGAATTTCTTTAGGCAACCACAGAGATTCAATGAGAACACCGTCCCAAGCCTCTAGGAACGCCAAGTTCAGCACAGCAAATCGAGAAATCCTCCGTGTTCCCTAATCGTCTCTAAATGAGAGCGGATTCACTGGCTTCGACTCAAGACGTATGCCAGCTTTCCATAAGCACCTCAACAGGAGGATTCTCTCAGCAATAGGTATGTGGGAGGGACCATGAATTTGCTGCCTCAAGTGGAATATACACCGAGAAGCCTTCACGCGACAGGAGGCCCCATTTTCTTGCAGTGGCTTGAATACAACTCATCTTTCATCTCACAAGATGCTGGGATGTCTGAAGCCTATGTGGAAGCCCTATTGAACACGCTAGTTCCCTGCTTCATTTCGACGGAATGCCTCACTTCCCTTTGACAACTCTAGAGGCACGTGGAGTTCACATCTTCAAAACGTGACGATGCCTGAGTGCCCTTGACCAATGATAGGAATCCCAATATCCCTGTGGCTATAGGAAATGGATGCTGGGTCACCCGCCTCACCTCGAGAAGTATCCCTTTTGGCCTGCCAAGCCTCGATGAGATTCCTGAGGTGTCCCTAGTATCTAGAGAGGAGTCCTGAGGTCGCTGAACAAACACGAGTTTTGAAGGCCATCCCCACCATAACTCGAAAATATACCACAGGTCCCTGCCGCAACTCGAGAAAAACAATCAGACATCCCCCTCGATGCGAGAAGAAGCCCGATTCCCCTGCATTGAGTCCAGAGATATCACCCGTTCCTCATCAAACACGACCGGTGTTTTGACTTCTTTAGGCAACTCCAGAGATTCCCTGAGAACTCCGTCCCAAGTCTAGAGGAACAGCAAGTTTAGAACAGCAACTGGAGGAATGCTCCTTGTACCCCAAACAGTCTCGAGATGAGAGAGCTGAGTCCCTGGATTAGACTCAAGACGCATGACAACTTTCCACAAGCACCTCAAGAGGAGGCTTATCTCAGCAATAGTTATTTGGGAGGGACCCTAAATTGCTTCCTCAAGTGGAATATGCACCGAGAAAGCCTGTCTCAAAAGGACGCCGTAATTCCTCGCCGTGGCTTGAATAGAGGCCCGTCTTTGATCTCACAAGAAGAAGGTATGTCTCAATCTTTTGTGGAGACCCAAGAAAATGCCCTAGGACCACGCCTCATTTCGAAGGAATGCCTCACATATCTTTGATACCTCGAGAGGCACGCGGAGATCACTGCTTCTGATGGTGACGATGCCTGACTCCTCTTGAACATTGATACGAATTCCAATATCCTGTGGCTACTGGAAAGGTAACATGAGTCTCCCGCCTCACCTCGACAAGCGTCCCTTTTGCCCTGTCAAGCCTCGAAGAGATTCCTGAGGTGTCCCTCCTAACTAGAAGGAGTCCTGACATCGCTGAACAAACACGAGTTTTGAAGGGCCATCCCCGCCGTAACTCGAGAATATACCCCAGGTCCACGCCGCAACTCGAGAAAAACAATGAGACATCCCCCTCGAAGCTAGATGAGGCCTGATTCCCCTGCATTGCATGCAGAGAAATTCCGTGATCCCCATAAACATATAAGGATCCTCGATTGGTTGTTGTATCTCGAGACAGTCCCCAAGGACACTGTCACAAGTCTAGAGGGACACTGAGGTCACCCCATCAGCGCCAAGGTCCTCCATGTACCCCAAATTAAATCGAGATGTGGCCCGACTCCCCTGCATTGAATCCAGAGCAATCACCGTTCCCAAGAAAACACGCCCAGGGGCTTGATTTCCTTTAGGCAACTCCAGAGATTCACCGAGAACACCCTCCCAAGTCTAGAGGAATACCAAGTTCAGCACAGCAACTCGAGGACTGCTCCGTGTACCCCAAAACTTCTTGAGATGAAACCTGATTCCCTGCATTAGACTCAAAACGTATGCCAACGTTCTACAAGCACCTCAAGAGCAGGATTCTCTCAGCAATAGGTATGTGAGAGAGACCCTGAGTTTGCTGCCTCAAGTGGAATATAAACCGATAAGCCCTGACTCGAAAGGAGGCCGGACTTCCTGGCAGTGTCTTGAATACAGGCTCGTCTTTTATCTCACAAGATGAAGGGATGTCTCAATCCCCTGTGGAGACCCTAGAGAAAGCCCTAAATCTCCGCCCCATTTCGACGGAATGCCTCACATCCCTTTGACACTTCGAGAGGCACGCAGGGTTCACTTCTTCAAAAGGTGACCATGCGTGACTCCCCTTGAGCATGGATAGGAACCCCAATATCCCTGTGGCTACTGGAGTGGGACCGTGGGTCTCCCACCTTACTTCAAGAAGTGTACCTTTTGCCCTGCCAATCCTTCAAGAGATTCCAAAGGGGTCGCTCTTAACTAGACAGGAGTCATGATTTCGCTGAATAAACACGAGTTTTGAAGGGCCCCGCCGTAACTCGAGAATATACCCCAGGTCCCCGCCGCAACTCGAGAAAAACTTGAGACATCAACCTCGAATCGAGATGAGGCCCGATTCCCCTGCATTTCATGCAGAGCAATTCTGTGATTCCCATCAAACGTGTAAGGAGCCTTGACTTGCTTGGTGGATCTCGAGAGAGTCCCCAAGAACACTGTCACAAGTCTAGAGGGACCCTGAGGTCACTCCAACAATGAGAAGGATTTCCATGCACCCCAAATCAACTCGAGATGAGGCCAAGTTCCCCTGCCTTCACCACAGAGTCATCCCCCGTTTGCCATCAAACACGACCAGTTGCTTGAATTTCTTTAGGCAACCACAGAGATTCAATGAGAACACCGTCCCAAGCCTCTAGGAACGCCAAGTTCAGCACAGCAAATCGAGAAATCCTCCGTGTTCCCTAATCGTCTCTAAATGAGAGCGGATTCACTGGCTTCGACTCAAGACGTATGCCAGCTTTCCATAAGCACCTCAACAGGAGGATTCTCTCAGCAATAGGTATGTGGGAGGGACCATGAATTTGCTGCCTCAAGTGGAATATACACCGAGAAGCCTTCACGCGACAGGAGGCCCCATTTTCTTGCAGTGGCTTTGAATACAACTCATCTTTCATCTCACAAGATGCTGGGATGTCTGAAGCCTATGTGGAAGCCCTATTGAACACGCTAGTTCCCTGCTTCATTTCGACGGAATGCCTCACTTCCCTTTGACAACTCTAGAGGCACGTGGAGTTCACATCTTCAAAACGTGACGATGCCTGAGTGCCCTTGACCAATGATAGGAATCCCAATATCCCTGTGGCTATAGGAAATGGATGCTGGGTCACCCGCCTCACCTCGAGAAGTATCCCTTTTGGCCTGCCAAGCCTCGATGAGATTCCTGAGGTGTCCCTAGTATCTAGAGAGGAGTCCTGAGGTCGCTGAACAAACACGAGTTTTGAAGGCCATCCCCACCATAACTCGAAATATACCACAGGTCCCTGCCGCAACTCGAGAAAAACAATCAGACATCCCCCTCGATGCGAGAAGAAGCCCGATTCCCCTGCATTGAGTCCAGAGATATCACCCGTTCCTCATCAAACACGACCGGTGTTTTGACTTCTTTAGGCAACTCCAGAGATTCCCTGAGAACTCCGTCCCAAGTCTAGAGGAACAGCAAGTTTAGAACAGCAACTGGAGGAATGCTCCTTGTACCCCAAACAGTCTCGAGATGAGAGCTGAGTCCCTGGATTAGACTCAAGACGCATGACAACTTTCCACAAGCACCTCAAGAGGAGGCTTATCTCAGCAATAGTTATTTGGGAGGGACCCTAAATTGCTTCCTCAAGTGGAATATGCACCGAGAAAGCCTGTCTCAAAAGGACGCCGTAATTCCTCGCCGTGGCTTGAATAGAGGCCCGTCTTTGATCTCACAAGAAGAAGGTATGTCTCAATCTTTTGTGGAGACCCAAGAAAATGCCCCCGACCACGCCTCATTTCGAAGGAATGCCTCACATATCTTTGATACCTCGAGAGGCACGCGGAGATCACTGCTTCTGATGGTGACGATGCCTGACTCCTCTTGAACATTGATACGAATTCCAATATCCTGTGGCTACTGGAAAGGTAACATGAGTCTCCCGCCTCACCTCGACAAGCGTCCCTTTTGCCCTGTCAAGCCTCGAAGAGATTCCTGAGGTGTCCCTCCTAACTAGAAGGAGTCCTGACATCGCTGAACAAACACGAGTTTTGAAGGGCCATCCCCGCCGTAACTCGAGAATATACCCCAGGTCCACGCCGCAACTCGAGAAAAAAAACAATGAGACATCCCCCTCGAAGCTAGATGAGGCCTGATTCCCCTGCATTGCATGCAGAGAAATTCCGTGATCCCCATAAACATATAAGGATCCTCGATTGGTTGTTGTATCTCGAGACAGTCCCCAAGGACACTGTCACAAGTCTAGAGGGACACTGAGGTCACCCCATCAGCGCGCCAAGGTCCTCCATGTACCCCAAATTAAATCGAGATGTGGCCCGACTCCCCTGCATTGAATCCAGAGCAATCACCGTTCCCAAGAAAACACGCCCAGGGGCTTGATTTCCTTTAGGCAACTCCAGAGATTCACCGAGAACACCCTCCCAAGTCTAGAGGAATACCAAGTTCAGCACAGCAACTCGAGGACTGCTCCGTGTACCCCAAAACTTCTTGAGATGAAACCTGATTCCCTGCATTAGACTCAAAACGTATGCCAACGTTCTACAAGCACCTCAAGAGCAGGATTCTCTCAGCAATAGGTATGTGAGAGAGACCCTGAGTTTGCTGCCTCAAGTGGAATATAAACCGATAAGCCCTGACTCGAAAGGAGGCCGGACTTCCTGGCAGTGTCTTGAATACAGGCTCGTCTTTTATCTCACAAGATGAAGGGATGTCTCAATCCCCTGTGGAGACCCTAGAGAAAGCCCTAAATCTCCGCCCCATTTCGACGAATGCCTCACATCCCTTTGACACTTCGAGAGGCACGCAGGGTTCACTTCTTCAAAAGGTGACCATGCGTGACTCCCCTTGAGCATGGATAGGAACCCCAATATCCCTGTGGCTACTGGAGTGGGACCGTGGGTCTCCCACCTTACTTCAAGAAGTGTACCTTTTGCCCTGCCAATCCTTCAAGAGATTCCAAAGGGGTCGCTCTTAACTAGACAGGAGTCATGATTTCGCTGAATAAACACGAGTTTTGAAGGGCCATCCCCGCCGTAACTCGAGAATATACCCCAGGTCCCCGCCGCAACTCGAGAAAAACTTGAGACATCAACCTCGAATCGAGATGAGGCCCGATTCCCCTGCATTTCATGCAGAGCAATTCTGTGATTCCCATCAAACGTGTAAGGAGCCTTGACTTGCTTGGTGGATCTCGAGAGAGTCCCCAAGAACACTGTCACAAGTCTAGAGGGACCCTGAGGTCACTCCAACAATGAGAAGGATTTCCATGCACCCCAAATCAACTCGAGATGAGGCCAAGTTCCCCTGCCTTCACCACAGAGTCATCCCCCGTTTGCCATCAAACACGACCAGTTGCTTGAATTTCTTTAGGCAACCACAGAGATTCAATGAGAACACCGTCCCAAGCCTCTAGGAACGCCAAGTTCAGCACAGCAAATCGAGAAATCCTCCGTGTTCCCTAATCGTCTCTAAATGAGAGCGGATTCACTGGCTTCGACTCAAGACGTATGCCAGCTTTCCATAAGCACCTCAACAGGAGGATTCTCTCAGCAATAGGTATGTGGGAGGGACCATGAATTTGCTGCCTCAAGTGGAATATACACCGAGAAGCCTTCACGCGACAGGAGGCCCCATTTTCTTGCAGTGGCTTGAATACAACTCATCTTTCATCTCACAAGATGCTGGGATGTCTGAAGCCTATGTGGAAGCCCTATTGAACACGCTAGTTCCCTGCTTCATTTCGACGGAATGCCTCACTTCCCTTTGACAACTCTAGAGGCACGTGGAGTTCACATCTTCAAAACGTGACGATGCCTGAGTGCCCTTGACCAATGATAGGAATCCCAATATCCCTGTGGCTATAGGAAATGGATGCTGGGTCACCCGCCTCACCTCGAGAAGTATCCCTTTTGGCCTGCCAAGCCTCGATGAGATTCCTGAGGTGTCCCTAGTATCTAGAGAGGAGTCCTGAGGTCGCTGAACAAACACGAGTTTTGAAGGCCATCCCCACCATAACTCGAAAATATACCACAGGTCCCTGCCGCAACTCGAGAAAAACAATCAGACATCCCCCTCGATGCGAGAAGAAGCCCGATTCCCCTGCATTGAGTCCAGAGATATCACCCGTTCCTCATCAAACACGACCGGTGTTTTGACTTCTTTAGGCAACTCCAGAGATTCCCTGAGAACTCCGTCCCAAGTCTAGAGGAACAGCAAGTTTAGAACAGCAACTGGAGGAATGCTCCTTGTACCCCAAACAGTCTCGAGATGAGAGAGCTGAGTCCCTGGATTAGACTCAAGACGCATGACAACTTTCCACAAGCACCTCAAGAGGAGGCTTATCTCAGCAATAGTTATTTGGGAGGGACCCTAAATTGCTTCCTCAAGTGGAATATGCACCGAGAAAGCCTGTCTCAAAAGGACGCCGTAATTCCTCGCCGTGGCTTGAATAGAGGCCCGTCTTTGATCTCACAAGAAGAAGGTATGTCTCAATCTTTTGTGGAGACCCAAGAAAATGCCCTAGGACCACGCCTCATTTCGAAGGAATGCCTCACATATCTTTGATACCTCGAGAGGCACGCGGAGATCACTGCTTCTGATGGTGACGATGCCTGACTCCTCTTGAACATTGATACGAATTCCAATATCCTGTGGCTACTGGAAAGGTAACATGAGTCTCCCGCCTCACCTCGACAAGCGTCCCTTTTGCCCTGTCAAGCCTCGAAGAGATTCCTGAGGTGTCCCTCCTAACTAGAAGGAGTCCTGACATCGCTGAACAAACACGAGTTTTGAAGGGCCATCCCCGCCGTAACTCGAGAATATACCCCAGGTCCACGCCGCAACTCGAGAAAAACAATGAGACATCCCCCTCGAAGCTAGATGAGGCCTGATTCCCCTGCATTGCATGCAGAGAAATTCCGTGATCCCCATAAACATATAAGGATCCTCGATTGGTTGTTGTATCTCGAGACAGTCCCCAAGGACACTGTCACAAGTCTAGAGGGACACTGAGGTCACCCCATCAGCGCCAAGGTCCTCCATGTACCCCAAATTAAATCGAGATGTGGCCCGACTCCCCTGCATTGAATCCAGAGCAATCACCGTTCCCAAGAAAAACGCCCAGGGGCTTGATTTCCTTTAGGCAACTCCAGAGATTCACCGAGAACACCCTCCCAAGTCTAGAGGAATACCAAGTTCAGCACAGCAACTCGAGGACTGCTCCGTGTACCCCAAAACTTCTTGAGATGAAACCTGATTCCCTGCATTAGACTCAAACGTATATGCCAACGTTCTACAAGCACCTCAAGAGCAGGATTCTCTCAGCAATAGGTATGTGAGAGAGACCCTGAGTTTGCTGCCTCAAGTGGAATATAAACCGATAAGCCCTGACTCGAAAGGAGGCCGGACTTCCTGGCAGTGTCTTGAATACAGGCTCGTCTTTTATCTCACAAGATGAAGGGATGTCTCAATCCCCTGTGGAGACCCTAGAGAAAGCCCTAAATCTCCGCCCCATTTCGACGGAATGCCTCACATCCCTTTGACACTTCGAGAGGCACGCAGGGTTCACTTCTTCAAAAGGTGACCATGCGTGACTCCCCTTGAGCATGGATAGGAACCCCAATATCCCTGTGGCTACTGGAGTGGGACCGTGGGTCTCCCACCTTACTTCAAGAAGTGTACCTTTTGCCCTGCCAATCCTTCAAGAGATTCCAAAGGGGTCGCTCTTAACTAGACAGGAGTCATGATTTCGCTGAATAAACACGAGTTTTGAAGGGCCATCCCCGCCGTAACTCGAGAATATACCCCAGGTCCCCGCCGCAACTCGAGAAAAACTTGAGACATCAACCTCGAATCGAGATGAGGCCCGATTCCCCTGCATTTCATGCAGAGCAATTCTGTGATTCCCATCAAACGTGTAAGGAGCCTTGACTTGCTTGGTGGATCTCGAGAGAGTCCCCAAGAACACTGTCACAAGTCTAGAGGGACCCTGAGGTCACTCCAACAATGAGAAGGATTTCCATGCACCCCAAATCAACTCGAGATGAGGCCAAGTTCCCCTGCCTTCACCACAGAGTCATCCCCCGTTTGCCATCAAACACGACCAGTTGCTTGAATTTCTTTAGGCAACCACAGAGATTCAATGAGAACACCGTCCCAAGCCTCTAGGAACGCCAAGTTCAGCACAGCAAATCGAGAAATCCTCCGTGTTCCCTAATCGTCTCTAAATGAGAGCGGATTCACTGGCTTCGACTCAAGACGTATGCCAGCTTTCCATAAGCACCTCTCAACAGGAGGATTCTCTCAGCAATAGGTATGTGGGAGGGACCATGAATTTGCTGCCTCAAGTGGAATATACACCGAGAAGCCTTCACGCGACAGGAGGCCCCATTTTCTTGCAGTGGCTTGAATACAACTCATCTTTCATCTCACAAGATGCTGGGATGTCTGAAGCCTATGTGGAAGCCCTATTGAACACGCTAGTTCCCTGCTTCATTTCGACGGAATGCCTCACTTCCCTTTGACAACTCTAGAGAGGCGTGGAGTTCACATCTTCAAAACGTGACGATGCCTGAGTGCCCTTGACCAATGATAGGAATCCCAATATCCCTGTGGCTATAGGAAATGGATGCTGGGTCACCCGCCTCACCTCGAGAAGTATCCCTTTTGGCCTGCCAAGCCTCGATGAGATTCCTGAGGTGTCCCTAGTATCTAGAGAGGAGTCCTGAGGTCGCTGAACAAACACGAGTTTTGAAGGCCATCCCCACCATAACTCGAAAATATACCACAGGTCCCTGCCGCAACTCGAGAAAAACAATCAGACATCCCCCTCGATGCGAGAAGAAGCCCGATTCCCCTGCATTGAGTCCAGAGATATCACCCGTTCCTCATCAAACACGACCGGTGTTTTGACTTCTTTAGGCAACTCCAGAGATTCCCTGAGAACTCCGTCCCAAGTCTAGAGGAACAGCAAGTTTAGAACAGCAACTGGAGGAATGCTCCTTGTACCCCAAACAGTCTCGAGATGAGAGCTGAGTCCCTGGATTAGACTCAAGACGCATGACAACTTTCCACAAGCACCTCAAGAGGAGGCTTATCTCAGCAATAGTTATTTGGGAGGGACCCTAAATTGCTTCCTCAAGTGGAATATGCACCGAGAAAGCCTGTCTCAAAAGGACGCCGTAATTCCTCGCCGTGGCTTGAATAGAGGCCCGTCTTTGATCTCACAAGAAGAAGGTATGTCTCAATCTTTTGTGGAGACCCAAGAAAATGCCCTAGGACCACGCCTCATTTCGAAGGAATGCCTCACATATCTTTGATACCTCGAGAGGCACGCGGAGATCACTGCTTCTGATGGTGACGATGCCTGACTCCTCTTGAACATTGATACGAATTCCAATATCCTGTGGCTACTGGAAAGGTAACATGAGTCTCCCGCCTCACCTCGACAAGCGTCCCTTTTGCCCTGTCAAGCCTCGAAGAGATTCCTGAGGTGTCCCTCCTAACTAGAAGGAGTCCTGACATCGCTGAACAAACACGAGTTTTGAAGGGCCATCCCCGCCGTAACTCGAGAATATACCCCAGGTCCACGCCGCAACTCGAGAAAAACAATGAGACATCCCCCTCGAAGCTAGATGAGGCCTGATTCCCCTGCATTGCATGCAGAGAAATTCCGTGATCCCCATAAACATATAAGGATCCTCGATTGGTTGTTGTATCTCGAGACAGTCCCCAAGGACACTGTCACAAGTCTAGAGGGACACTGAGGTCACCCCATCAGCGCCAAGGTCCTCCATGTACCCCAAATTAAATCGAGATGTGGCCCGACTCCCCTGCATTGAATCCAGAGCAATCACCGTTCCCAAGAAAACACGCCCAGGGGCTTGATTTCCTTTAGGCAACTCCAGAGATTCACCGAGAACACCCTCCCAAGTCTAGAGGAATACCAAGTTCAGCACAGCAACTCGAGGACTGCTCCGTGTACCCCAAAACTTCTTGAGATGAAACCTGATTCCCTGCATTAGACTCAAAACGTATGCCAACGTTCTACAAGCACCTCAAGAGCAGGATTCTCTCAGCAATAGGTATGTGAGAGAGACCCTGAGTTTGCTGCCTCAAGTGGAATATAAACCGATAAGCCCTGACTCGAAAGGAGGCCGGACTTCCTGGCAGTGTCTTGAATACAGGCTCGTCTTTTATCTCACAAGATGAAGGGATGTCTCAATCCCCTGTGGAGACCCTAGAGAAAGCCCTAAATCTCCGCCCCATTTCGACGGAATGCCTCACATCCCTTTGACCCTTTGACACTTCGAGAGGCACGCAGGGTTCACTTCTTCAAAAGGTGACCATGCGTGACTCCCCTTGAGCATGGATAGGAACCCCAATATCCCTGTGGCTACTGGAGTGGGACCGTGGGTCTCCCACCTTACTTCAAGAAGTGTACCTTTTGCCCTGCCAATCCTTCAAGAGATTCCAAAGGGGTCGCTCTTAACTAGACAGGAGTCATGATTTCGCTGAATAAACACGAGTTTTGAAGGGCCATCCCCGCCGTAACTCGAGAATATACCCCAGGTCCCCGCCGCAACTCGAGAAAAACTTGAGACATCAACCTCGAATCGAGATGAGGCCCGATTCCCCTGCATTTCATGCAGAGCAATTCTGTGATTCCCATCAAACGTGTAAGGAGCCTTGACTTGCTTGGTGGATCTCGAGAGAGTCCCCAAGAACACTGTCACAAGTCTAGAGGGACCCTGAGGTCACTCCAACAATGAGAAGGATTTCCATGCACCCCAAATCAACTCGAGATGAGGCCAAGTTCCCCTGCCTTCACCACAGAGTCATCCCCCGTTTGCCATCAAACACGACCAGTTGCTTGAATTTCTTTAGGCAACCACAGAGATTCAATGAGAACACCGTCCCAAGCCTCTAGGAACGCCAAGTTCAGCACAGCAAATCGAGAAATCCTCCGTGTTCCCTAATCGTCTCTAAATGAGAGCGGATTCACTGGCTTCGACTCAAGACGTATGCCAGCTTTCCATAAGCACCTCAACAGGAGGATTCTCTCAGCAATAGGTATGTGGGAGGGACCATGAATTTGCTGCCTCAAGTGGAATATACACCGAGAAGCCTTCACGCGACAGGAGGCCCCATTTTCTTGCAGTGGCTTGAATACAACTCATCTTTCATCTCACAAGATGCTGGGATGTCTGAAGCCTATGTGGAAGCCCTATTGAACACGCTAGTTCCCTGCTTCATTTCGACGGAATGCCTCACTTCCCTTTGACAACTCTAGAGGCACGTGGAGTTCACATCTTCAAAACGTGACGATGCCTGAGTGCCCTTGACCAATGATAGGAATCCCAATATCCCTGTGGCTATAGGAAATGGATGCTGGGTCACCCGCCTCACCTCGAGAAGTATCCCTTTTGGCCTGCCAAGCCTCGATGAGATTCCTGAGGTGTCCCTAGTATCTAGAGAGGAGTCCTGAGGTCGCTGAACAAACACGAGTTTTGAAGGCCATCCCCACCATAACTCGAAAATATACCACAGGTCCCTGCCGCAACTCGAGAAAAACAATCAGACATCCCCCTCGATGCGAGAAGAAGCCCGATTCCCCTGCATTGAGTCCAGAGATATCACCCGTTCCTCATCAAACACGACCGGTGTTTTGACTTCTTTAGGCAACTCCAGAGATTCCCTGAGAACTCCGTCCCAAGTCTAGAGGAACAGCAAGTTTAGAACAGCAACTGGAGGAATGCTCCTTGTACCCCAAACAGTCTCGAGATGAGAGCTGAGTCCCCTGGATTAGACTCAAGACGCATGACAACTTTCCACAAGCACCTCAAGAGGAGGCTTATCTCAGCAATAGTTATTTGGGAGGGACCCTAAATTGCTTCCTCAAGTGGAATATGCACCGAGAAAGCCTGTCTCAAAAGGACGCCGTAATTCCTCGCCGTGGCTTGAATAGAGGCCCGTCTTTGATCTCACAAGAAGAAGGTATGTCTCAATCTTTTGTGGAGACCCAAGAAAATGCCCTAGGACCACGCCTCATTTCGAAGGAATGCCTCACATATCTTTGATACCTCGAGAGGCACGCGGAGATCACTGCTTCTGATGGTGACGATGCCTGACTCCTCTTGAACATTGATACGAATTCCAATATCCTGTGGCTACTGGAAAGGTAACATGAGTCTCCCGCCTCACCTCGACAAGCGTCCCTTTTGCCCTGTCAAGCCTCGAAGAGATTCCTGAGGTGTCCCTCCTAAATAGAAGGAGTCCTGACATCGCTGAACAAACACGAGTTTTTTGAAGGGCCATCCCCGCCGTAACTCGAGAATATACCCCAGGTCCACGCCGCAACTCGAGAAAAACAATGAGACATCCCCCTCGAAGCTAGATGAGGCCTGATTCCCCTGCATTGCATGCAGAGAAATTCCGTGATCCCCATAAACATATAAGGATCCTCGATTGGTTGTTGTATCTCGAGACAGTCCCCAAGGACACTGTCACAAGTCTAGAGGGACACTGAGGTCACCCCATCAGCGCCAAGGTCCTCCATGTACCCCAAATTAAATCGAGATGTGGCCCGACTCCCCTGCATTGAATCCAGAGCAATCACCGTTCCCAAGAAAACACGCCCAGGGGCTTGATTTCCTTTAGGCAACTCCAGAGATTCACCGAGAACACCCTCCCAAGTCTAGAGGAATACCAAGTTCAGCACAGCAACTCGAGGACTGCTCCGTGTACCCCAAAACTTCTTGAGATGAAACCTGATTCCCTGCATTAGACTCAAAACGTATGCCAAACGTTCTACAAGCACCTCAAGAGCAGGATTCTCTCAGCAATAGGTATGTGAGAGAGACCCTGAGTTTGCTGCCTCAAGTGGAATATAAACCGATAAGCCCTGACTCGAAAGGAGGCCGGACTTCCTGGCAGTGTCTTGAATACAGGCTCGTCTTTTATCTCACAAGATGAAGGGATGTCTCAATCCCCTGTGGAGACCCTAGAGAAAGCCCTAAATCTCCGCCCCATTTCGACGGAATGCCTCACATCCCTTTGACACTTCGAGAGGCACGCAGGGTTCACTTCTTCAAAAGGTGACCATGCGTGACTCCCCTTGAGCATGGATAGGAACCCCAATATCCCTGTGGCTACTGGAGTGGGACCGTGGGTCTCCCACCTTACTTCAAGAAGTGTACCTTTTGCCCTGCCAATCCTTCAAGAGATTCCAAAGGGGTCGCTCTTAACTAGACAGGAGTCATGATTTCGCTGAATAAACACGAGTTTTGAAGGGCCATCCCCCGCCGTAACTCGAGAATATACCCCAGGTCCCCCCCGCCGCAACTCGAGAAAAACTTGAGACATCAACCTCGAATCGAGATGAGGCCCGATTCCCCTGCATTTCATGCAGAGCAATTCTGTGATTCCCATCAAACGTGTAAGGAGCCTTGACTTGCTTGGTGGATCTCGAGAGAGTCCCCAAGAACACTGTCACAAGTCTAGAGGGACCCTGAGGTCACTCCAACAATGAGAAGGATTTCCATGCACCCCAAATCAACTCGAGATGAGGCCAAGTTCCCCTGCCTTCACCACAGAGTCATCCCCCGTTTGCCATCAAACACGACCAGTTGCTTGAATTTCTTTAGGCAACCACAGAGATTCAATGAGAACACCGTCCCAAGCCTCTAGGAACGCCAAGTTCAGCACAGCAAATCGAGAAATCCTCCGTGTTCCCTAATCGTCTCTAAATGAGAGCGGATTCACTGGCTTCGACTCAAGACGTATGCCAGCTTTCATAAGCAGCACCTCAACAGGAGGAGGATCTCTCTCAGCAATAGGTATGTGGGAGGGACCATGAATTTGCTGCCTCAAGTGGAATATACACCGAGAAGCCTTCACGCGACAGGAGGCCCCATTTTCTTGCAGTGGCTTGAATACAACTCATCTTTCATCTCACAAGATGCTGGGATGTCTGAAGCCTATGTGGAAGCCCTATTGAACACGCTAGTTCCCTGCTTCATTTCGACGGAATGCCTCACTTCCCTTTGACAACTCTAGAGGCACGTGGAGTTCACATCTTCAAAACGTGACGATGCCTGAGTGCCCTTGACCAATGATAGGAATCCCAATATCCCTGTGGCTATAGGAAATGGATGCTGGGTCACCCGCCTCACCTCGAGAAGTATCCCTTTTGGCCTGCCAAGCCTCGATGAGATTCCTGAGGTGTCCCTAGTATCTAGAGAGGAGTCCTGAGGTCGCTGAACAAACACGAGTTTTGAAGGCCATCCCCACCATAACTCGAAAAATATACCACAGGTCCCTGCCGCAACTCGAGAAAAACAATCAGACATCCCCCTCGATGCGAGAAGAAGCCCGATTCCCCTGCATTGAGTCCAGAGATATCACCCGTTCCTCATCAAACACGACCGGTGTTTTGACTTCTTTAGGCAACTCCAGAGATTCCCTGAGAACTCCGTCCCAAGTCTAGAGGAACAGCAAGTTTAGAACAGCAACTGGAGGAATGCTCCTTGTACCCCAAACAGTCTCGAGATGAGAGCTGAGTCCCTGGATTAGACTCAAGACGCATGACAACTTTCCACAAGCACCTCAAGAGGAGGCTTATCTCAGCAATAGTTATTTGGGAGGGACCCTAAATTGCTTCCTCAAGTGGAATATGCACCGAGAAAGCCTGTCTCAAAAGGACGCCGTAATTCCTCGCCGTGGCTTGAATAGAGGCCCGTCTTTGATCTCACAAGAAGAAGGTATGTCTCAATCTTTTGTGGAGACCCAAGAAAATGCCCTAGGACCACCCTCATTTCGAAGGAATGCCTCACATATCTTTGATACCTCGAGAGGCACGCGGAGATCACTGCTTCTGATGGTGACGATGCCTGACTCCTCTTGAACATTGATACGAATTCCAATATCCTGTGGCTACTGGAAAGGTAACATGAGTCTCCCGCCTCACCTCGACAAGCGTCCCTTTTGCCCTGTCAAGCCTCGAAGAGATTCCTGAGGTGTCCCTCCTAAATAGAAGGAGTCCTGACATCGCTGAACAAACACGAGTTTTGAAGGGCCATCCCCGCCGTAACTCGAGAATATACCCCAGGTCCACGCCGCAACTCGAGAAAAACAATGAGACATCCCCCTCGAAGCTAGATGAGGCCTGATTCCCCTGCATTGCATGCAGAGAAATTCCGTGATCCCCATAAACATATAAGGATCCTCGATTGGTTGTTGTATCTCGAGACAGTCCCCAAGGACACTGTCACAAGTCTAGAGGGACACTGAGGTCACCCCATCAGCGCCAAGGGTCCTCCATGTACCCCAAAAATTAAATCGAGATGTGGCCCGACTCCCCTGCATTGAATCCAGAGCAATCACCGTTCCCAAGAAAACACGCCCAGGGGCTTGATTTCCTTTAGGCAACTCCAGAGATTCACCGAGAACACCCTCCCAAGTCTAGAGGAATACCAAGTTCAGCACAGCAACTCGAGGACTGCTCCGTGTACCCCAAAACTTCTTGAGATGAAACCTGATTCCCTGCATTAGACTCAAAACGTATGCCAACGTTCTACAAGCACCTCAAGAGCAGGATTCTCTCAGCAATAGGTATGTGAGAGAGACCCTGAGTTTGCTGCCTCAAGTGGAATATAAACCGATAAGCCCTGACTCGAAAGGAGGCCGGACTTCCTGGCAGTGTCTTGAATACAGGCTCGTCTTTTATCTCACAAGATGAAGGGATGTCTCAATCCCCTGTGGAGACCCTAGAGAAAGCCCTAAATCTCCGCCCCATTTCGACGGAATGCCTCACCCCTTTGACACTTCGAGAGGCACGCAGGGTTCACTTCTTCAAAAGGTGACCATGCGTGACTCCCCTTGAGCATGGATAGGAACCCCAATATCCCTGTGGCTACTGGAGTGGGACCGTGGGTCTCCCACCTTACTTCAAGAAGTGTACCTTTTGCCCTGCCAATCCTTCAAGAGATTCCAAAGGGGTCGCTCTTAACTAGACAGGAGTCATGATTTCGCTGAATAAACACGAGTTTTGAAGGGCCATCCCCGCCGTAACTCGAGAATATACCCCAGGTCCCCGCCGCAACTCGAGAAAAACTTGAGACATCAACCTCGAATCGAGATGAGGCCCGATTCCCCTGCATTTCATGCAGAGCAATTCTGTGATTCCCATCAAACGTGTAAGGAGCCTTGACTTGCTTGGTGGATCTCGAGAGAGTCCCCAAGAACACTGTCACAAGTCTAGAGGGACCCTGAGGTCACTCCAACAATGAGAAGGATTTCCATGCACCCCAAATCATCAACTCGAGATGAGGCCAAGTTCCCCTGCCTTCACCACAGAGTCATCCCCCGTTTGCCATCAAACACGACCAGTTGCTTGAATTTCTTTAGGCAACCACAGAGATTCAATGAGAACACCGTCCCAAGCCTCTAGGAACGCCAAGTTCAGCACAGCAAATCGAGAAATCCTCCGTGTTCCCTAATCGTCTCTAAATGAGAGCGGATTCACTGGCTTCGACTCAAGACGTATGCCAGCTTTCCATAAGCACCTCAACAGGAGGATTCTCTCAGCAATAGGTATGTGGGAGGGACCATGAATTTGCTGCCTCAAGTGGAATATACACCGAGAAGCCTTCACGCGACAGGAGGCCCCATTTTCTTGCAGTGGCTTGAATACAACTCATCTTTCATCTCACAAGATGCTGGGATGTCTGAAGCCTATGTGGAAGCCCTATTGAACACGCTAGTTCCCTGCTTCATTTCGACGGAATGCCTCACTTCCCTTTGACAACTCTAGAGCACGCACGTGGAGTTCACATCTTCAAAACGTGACGATGCCTGAGTGCCCTTGACCAATGATAGGAATCCCAATATCCCTGTGGCTATAGGAAATGGATGCTGGGTCACCCGCCTCACCTCGAGAAGTATCCCTTTTGGCCTGCCAAGCCTCGATGAGATTCCTGAGGTGTCCCTAGTATCTAGAGAGGAGTCCTGAGGTCGCTGAACAAACACGAGTTTTGAAGGCCATCCCCACCATAACTCGAAAATATACCACAGGTCCCTGCCGCAACTCGAGAAAAACAATCAGACATCCCCCTCGATGCGAGAAGAAGCCCGATTCCCCTGCATTGAGTCCAGAGATATCACCCGTTCCTCATCAAACACGACCGGTGTTTTGACTTCTTTAGGCAACTCCAGAGATTCCCTGAGAACTCCGTCCCAAGTCTAGAGGAACAGCAAGTTTAGAACAGCAACTGGAGGAATGCTCCTTGTACCCCAAACAGTCTCGAGATGAGAGCTGAGTCCCTGGATTAGACTCAAGACGCATGACAACTTTCCACAAGCACCTCAAGAGGAGGCTTATCTCAGCAATAGTTATTTGGGAGGGACCCTAAATTGCTTCCTCAAGTGGAATATGCACCGAGAAAGCCTGTCTCAAAAGGACGCCGTAATTCCTCGCCGTGGCTTGAATAGAGGCCCGTCTTTGATCTCACAAGAAGAAGGTATGTCTCAATCTTTTGTGGAGACCCAAGAAAATGCCCTAGGACCACGCCTCATTTCGAAGGAATGCCTCACATATCTTTGATACCTCGAGAGGCACGCGGAGATCACTGCTTCTGATGGTGACGATGCCTGACTCCTCTTGAACATTGATACGAATTCCAATATCCTGTGGCTACTGGAAAGGTAACATGAGTCTCCCGCCTCACCTCGACAAGCGTCCCTTTTGCCCTGTCAAGCCTCGAAGAGATTCCTGAGGTGTCCCTCCTAAATAGAAGGAGTCCTGACATCGCTGAAAAACACGAGTTTTGAAGGGCCATCCCCGCCGTAACTCGAGAATATACCCCAGGTCCACGCCGCAACTCGAGAAAAACAATGAGACATCCCCCTCGAAGCTAGATGAGGCCTGATTCCCCTGCATTGCATGCAGAGAAATTCCGTGATCCCCATAAACATATAAGGATCCTCGATTGGTTGTTGTATCTCGAGACAGTCCCCAAGGACACTGTCACAAGTCTAGAGGGACACTGAGGTCACCCCATCAGCGCCAAGGTCCTCCATGTACCCCAAATTAAATCGAGATGTGGCCCGACTCCCCTGCATTGAATCCAGAGCAATCACCGTTCCCAAGAAAAAACACGCCCAGGGGCTTGATTTCCTTTAGGCAACTCCAGAGATTCACCGAGAACACCCTCCCAAGTCTAGAGGAATACCAAGTTCAGCACAGCAACTCGAGGACTGCTCCGTGTACCCCAAAACTTCTTGAGATGAAACCTGATTCCCTGCATTAGACTCAAAACGTATGCCAACGTTCTACAAGCACCTCAAGAGCAGGATTCTCTCAGCAATAGGTATGTGAGAGAGACCCTGAGTTTGCTGCCTCAAGTGGAATATAAACCGATAAGCCCTGACTCGAAAGGAGGCCGGACTTCCTGGCAGTGTCTTGAATACAGGCTCGTCTTTTATCTCACAAGATGAAGGGATGTCTCAATCCCCTGTGGAGACCCTAGAGAAAGCCCCTAAATCTCCGCCCCATTTCGACGGAATGCCTCACATCCCTTTGACACTTCGAGAGGCACGCAGGGTTCACTTCTTCAAAAGGTGACCATGCGTGACTCCCCTTGAGCATGGATAGGAACCCCAATATCCCTGTGGCTACTGGAGTGGGACCGTGGGTCTCCCACCTTACTTCAAGAAGTGTACCTTTTGCCCTGCCAATCCTTCAAGAGATTCCAAAGGGGTCGCTCTTAACTAGACAGGAGTCATGATTTCGCTGAATAAACACGAGTTTTGAAGGGCCATCCCCCCGCCGTAACTCGAGAATATACCCCAGGTCCCCGCCGCAACTCGAGAAAAACTTGAGACATCAACCTCGAATCGAGATGAGGCCCGATTCCCCTGCATTTCATGCAGAGCAATTCTGTGATTCCCATCAAACGTGTAAGGAGCCTTGACTTGCTTGGTGGATCTCGAGAGAGTCCCCAAGAACACTGTCACAAGTCTAGAGGGACCCTGAGGTCACTCCAACAATGAGAAGGATTTCCATGCACCCCAAATCAACTCGAGATGAGGCCAAGTTCCCCTGCCTTCACCACAGAGTCATCCCCCGTTTGCCATCAAACACGACCAGTTGCTTGAATTTCTTTAGGCAACCACAGAGATTCAATGAGAACACCGTCCCAAGCCTCTAGGAACGCCAAGTTCAGCACAGCAAATCGAGAAATCCTCCGTGTTCCCTAATCGTCTCTAAATGAGAGCGGATTCACTGGCTTCGACTCAAGACGTATGCCAGCTTTCCATAGCACCTCAACAGGAGGATTCTCTCAGCAATAGGTATGTGGGAGGGACCATGAATTTGCTGCCTCAAGTGGAATATACACCGAGAAGCCTTCACGCGACAGGAGGCCCCATTTTCTTGCAGTGGCTTGAATACAACTCATCTTTCATCTCACAAGATGCTGGGATGTCTGAAGCCTATGTGGAAGCCCTATTGAACACGCTAGTTCCCTGCTTCATTTCGACGGAATGCCTCACTTCCCTTTGACAACTCTAGAGGCACGTGGAGTTCACATCTTCAAAACGTGACGATGCCTGAGTGCCCTTGACCAATGATAGGAATCCCAATATCCCTGTGGCTATAGGAAATGGATGCTGGGTCACCCGCCTCACCTCGAGAAGTATCCCTTTTGGCCTGCCAAGCCTCGATGAGATTCCTGAGGTGTCCCTAGTATCTAGAGAGGAGTCCTGAGGTCGCTGAACAAACACGAGTTTTGAAGGCCATCCCCACCATAACTCGAAAATATACCACAGGTCCCTGCCGCAACTCGAGAAAAACAATCAGACATCCCCCTCGATGCGAGAAGAAGCCCGATTCCCCTGCATTGAGTCCAGAGATATCACCCGTTCCTCATCAAACACGACCGGTGTTTTGACTTCTTTAGGCAACTCCAGAGATTCCCTGAGAACTCCGTCCCAAGTCTAGAGGAACAGCAAGTTTAGAACAGCAACTGGAGGAATGCTCCTTGTACCCCAAACAGTCTCGAGATGAGAGCTGAGTCCCTGGATTAGACTCAAGACGCATGACAACTTTCCACAAGCACCTCAAGAGGAGGCTTATCTCAGCAATAGTTATTTGGGAGGGACCCTAAATTGCTTCCTCAAGTGGAATATGCACCGAGAAAGCCTGTCTCAAAAGGACGCCGTAATTCCTCGCCGTGGCTTGAATAGAGGCCCGTCTTTGATCTCACAAGAAGAAGGTATGTCTCAATCTTTTGTGGAGACCCAAGAAAATGCCCTAGGACACGCCTCATTTCGAAGGAATGCCTCACATATCTTTGATACCTCGAGAGGCACGCGGAGATCACTGCTTCTGATGGTGACGATGCCTGACTCCTCTTGAACATTGATACGAATTCCAATATCCTGTGGCTACTGGAAAGGTAACATGAGTCTCCCGCCTCACCTCGACAAGCGTCCCTTTTGCCCTGTCAAGCCTCGAAGAGATTCCTGAGGTGTCCCTCCTAAATAGAAGGAGTCCTGACATCGCTGAACAAACACGAGTTTTGAAGGGCCATCCCCGCCGTAACTCGAGAATATACCCCAGGTCCACGCCGCAACTCGAGAAAAACAATGAGACATCCCCCTCGAAGCTAGATGAGGCCTGATTCCCCTGCATTGCATGCAGAGAAATTCCGTGATCCCCATAAACATATAAGGATCCTCGATTGGTTGTTGTATCTCGAGACAGTCCCCAAGGACACTGTCACAAGTCTAGAGGGACACTGAGGTCACCCCATCAGCGCCCAAGGTCCTCCATGTACCCCAAATTAAATCGAGATGTGGCCCGACTCCCCTGCATTGAATCCAGAGCAATCACCGTTCCCAAGAAAACACGCCCAGGGGCTTGATTTCCTTTAGGCAACTCCAGAGATTCACCGAGAACACCCTCCCAAGTCTAGAGGAATACCAAGTTCAGCACAGCAACTCGAGGACTGCTCCGTGTACCCCAAAACTTCTTGAGATGAAACCTGATTCCCTGCATTAGACTCAAAACGTATGCCAACGTTCTACAAGCACCTCAAGAGCAGGATTCTCTCAGCAATAGGTATGTGAGAGAGACCCTGAGTTTGCTGCCTCAAGTGGAATATAAACCGATAAGCCCTGACTCGAAAGGAGGCCGGACTTCCTGGCAGTGTCTTGAATACAGGCTCGTCTTTTATCTCACAAGATGAAGGGATGTCTCAATCCCCTGTGGAGACCCTAGAGAAAGCCCTAAATCTCCGCCCCATTTCGACGGAATGCCTCACATCCCTTTGACACTTCGAGAGGCACGCAGGGTTCACTTCTTCAAAAGGTGACCATGCGTGACTCCCCTTGAGCATGGATAGGAACCCCAATATCCCTGTGGCTACTGGAGTGGGACCGTGGGTCTCCCACCTTACTTCAAGAAGTGTACCTTTTGCCCTGCCAATCCTTCAAGAGATTCCAAAGGGGTCGCTCTTAACTAGACAGGAGTCATGATTTCGCTGAATAAACACGAGTTTTGAAGGGCCATCCCCGCCGTAACTCGAGAATATACCCCAGGTCCCCGCCGCAACTCGAGAAAAACTTGAGACATCAACCTCGAATCGAGATGAGGCCCGATTCCCCTGCATTTCATGCAGAGCAATTCTGTGATTCCCATCAAACGTGTAAGGAGCCTTGACTTGCTTGGTGGATCTCGAGAGAGTCCCCAAGAACACTGTCACAAGTCTAGAGGGACCCTGAGGTCACTCCAACAATGAGAAGGATTTCCATGCACCCCAAATCAAATCAGACTCGAGATGAGGCCAAGTTCCCCTGCCTTCACCACAGAGTCATCCCCCGTTTGCCATCAAACACGACCAGTTGCTTGAATTTCTTTAGGCAACCACAGAGATTCAATGAGAACACCGTCCCAAGCCTCTAGGAACGCCAAGTTCAGCACAGCAAATCGAGAAATCCTCCGTGTTCCCTAATCGTCTCTAAATGAGAGCGGATTCACTGGCTTCGACTCAAGACGTATGCCAGCTTTCCATAAGCACCTCAACAGGAGGATTCTCTCAGCAATAGGTATGTGGGAGGGACCATGAATTTGCTGCCTCAAGTGGAATATACACCGAGAAGCCTTCACGCGACAGGAGGCCCCATTTTCTTGCAGTGGCTTGAATACAACTCATCTTTCATCTCACAAGATGCTGGGATGTCTGAAGCCTATGTGGAAGCCCTATTGAACACGCTAGTTCCCTGCTTCATTTCGACGGAATGCCTCACTTCCCTTTGACAACTCTAGAGAGGCACGTGGAGTTCACATCTTCAAAACGTGACGATGCCTGAGTGCCCTTGACCAATGATAGGAATCCCAATATCCCTGTGGCTATAGGAAATGGATGCTGGGTCACCCGCCTCACCTCGAGAAGTATCCCTTTTGGCCTGCCAAGCCTCGATGAGATTCCTGAGGTGTCCCTAGTATCTAGAGAGGAGTCCTGAGGTCGCTGAACAAACACGAGTTTTGAAGGCCATCCCCACCATAACTCGAAAATATACCACAGGTCCCTGCCGCAACTCGAGAAAAACAATCAGACATCCCCCTCGATGCGAGAAGAAGCCCGATTCCCCTGCATTGAGTCCAGAGATATCACCCGTTCCTCCTCAAACACGACCGGTGTTTTGACTTCTTTAGGCAACTCCAGAGATTCCCTGAGAACTCCGTCCCAAGTCTAGAGGAACAGCAAGTTTAGAACAGCAACTGGAGGAATGCTCCTTGTACCCCAAACAGTCTCGAGATGAGAGCTGAGTCCCTGGATTAGACTCAAGACGCATGACAACTTTCCACAAGCACCTCAAGAGGAGGCTTATCTCAGCAATAGTTATTTGGGAGGGACCCTAAATTGCTTCCTCAAGTGGAATATGCACCGAGAAAGCCTGTCTCAAAAGGACGCCGTAATTCCTCGCCGTGGCTTGAATAGAGGCCCGTCTTTGATCTCACAAGAAGAAGGTATGTCTCAATCTTTTGTGGAGACCCAAGAAAATGCCCTAGGACCACGCCTCATTTCGAAGGAATGCCTCACATATCTTTGATACCTCGAGAGGCACGCGGAGATCACTGCTTCTGATGGTGACGATGCCTGACTCCTCTTGAACATTGATACGAATTCCAATATCCTGTGGCTACTGGAAAGGTAACATGAGTCTCCCGCCTCACCTCGACAAGCGTCCCTTTTGCCCTGTCAAGCCTCGAAGAGATTCCTGAGGTGTCCCTCCTAATAGAAGGAGTCCTGACATCGCTGAACAAACACGAGTTTTGAAGGGCCATCCCCGCCGTAACTCGAGAATATACCCCAGGTCCACGCCGCAACTCGAGAAAAACAATGAGACATCCCCCTCGAAGCTAGATGAGGCCTGATTCCCCTGCATTGCATGCAGAGAAATTCCGTGATCCCCATAAACATATAAGGATCCTCGATTGGTTGTTGTATCTCGAGACAGTCCCCAAGGACACTGTCACAAGTCTAGAGGGACACTGAGGTCACCCCATCAGCGCCAAGGTCCTCCATGTACCCCAAATTAAATCGAGATGTGGCCCGACTCCCCTGCATTGAATCCAGAGCAATCACCGTTCCCAAGAAAACACGCCCAGGGGCTTGATTTCCTTTAGGCAACTCCAGAGATTCACCGAGAACACCCTCCCAAGTCTAGAGGAATACCAAGTTCAGCACAGCAACTCGAGGACTGCTCCGTGTACCCCAAAACTTCTTGAGATGAAACCTGATTCCCTGCATTAGACTCAAAACGTATGCCAACGTTCTACAAGCACCTCAAGAGCAGGATTCTCTCAGCAATAGGTATGTGAGAGAGACCCTGAGTTTGCTGCCTCAAGTGGAATATAAACCGATAAGCCCTGACTCGAAAGGAGGCCGGACTTCCTGGCAGTGTCTTGAATACAGGCTCGTCTTTTATCTCACAAGATGAAGGGATGTCTCAATCCCCTGTGGAGACCCTAGAGAAAGCCCTAAATCTCCGCCCCATTTCGACGGAATGCCTCACATCCCTTTGACACTTCGAGAGGCACGCAGGGTTCACTTCTTCAAAAGGTGACCATGCGTGACTCCCCTTGAGCATGGATAGGAACCCCAATATCCCTGTGGCTACTGGAGTGGGACCGTGGGTCTCCCACCTTACTTCAAGAAGTGTACCTTTTGCCCTGCCAATCCTTCAAGAGATTCCAAAGGGGTCGCTCTTAACTAGACAGGAGTCATGATTTCGCTGAATAAACACGAGTTTTGAAGGGCCATCCCCGCCGTAACTCGAGAATATACCCCAGGTCCCCGCCGCAACTCGAGAAAAACTTGAGACATCAACCTCGAATCGAGATGAGGCCCGATTCCCCTGCATTTCATGCAGAGCAATTCTGTGATTCCCATCAAACGTGTAAGGAGCCTTGACTTGCTTGGTGGATCTCGAGAGAGTCCCCAAGAACACTGTCACAAGTCTAGAGGGACCCTGAGGTCACTCCAACAATGAGAAGGATTTCCATGCACCCCAAATCAACTCGAGATGAGGCCAAGTTCCCCTGCCTTCACCACAGAGTCATCCCCCGTTTGCCATCAAACACGACCAGTTGCTTGAATTTCTTTAGGCAACCACAGAGATTCAATGAGAACACCGTCCCAAGCCTCTAGGAACGCCAAGTTCAGCACAGCAAATCGAGAAATCCTCCGTGTTCCCTAATCGTCTCTAAATGAGAGCGGATTCACTGGCTTCGACTCAAGACGTATGCGTATGCCCCTTTCCATAAGCACCTCAACAGGAGGATTCTCTCAGCAATAGGTATGTGGGAGGGACCATGAATTTTGCCTCAAGTGGAATATACACCGAGAAGCCTTCACGCGACAGGAGGCCCCATTTTCTTGCAGTGGCTTGAATACAACTCATCTTTCATCTCACAAGATGCTGGGATGTCTGAAGCCTATGTGGAAGCCCTATTGAACACGCTAGTTCCCTGCTTCATTTCGACGGAATGCCTCACTTCCCTTTGACAACTCTAGAGGCACGTGGAGTTCACATCTTCAAAACGTGACGATGCCTGAGTGCCCTTGACCAATGATAGGAATCCCAATATCCCTGTGGCTATAGGAAATGGATGCTGGGTCACCCGCCTCACCTCGAGAAGTATCCCTTTTGGCCTGCCAAGCCTCGATGAGATTCCTGAGGTGTCCCTAGTATCTAGAGAGGAGTCCTGAGGTCGCTGAACAAACACGAGTTTTGAAGGCCATCCCCCCCATAACTAACTCGAAAATATACCACAGGTCCCTGCCGCAACTCGAGAAAAACAATCAGACATCCCCCTCGATGCGAGAAGAAGCCCGATTCCCCTGCATTGAGTCCAGAGATATCACCCGTTCCTCATCAAACACGACCGGTGTTTTGACTTCTTTAGGCAACTCCAGAGATTCCCTGAGAACTCCGTCCCAAGTCTAGAGGAACAGCAAGTTTAGAACAGCAACTGGAGGAATGCTCCTTGTACCCAAAAGTCTCGAGATGAGAGCTGAGTCCCTGGATTAGACTCAAGACGCATGACAACTTTCCACAAGCACCTCAAGAGGAGGCTTATCTCAGCAATAGTTATTTGGGAGGGACCCTAAATTGCTTCCTCAAGTGGAATATGCACCGAGAAAGCCTGTCTCAAAAGGACGCCGTAATTCCTCGCCGTGGCTTGAATAGAGGCCCGTCTTTTGATCTCACAAGAAGAAGGTATGTCTCAATCTTTTGTGGAGACCCAAGAAAATGCCCTAGGACCACGCCTCATTTCGAAGGAATGCCTCACATATCTTTGATACCTCGAGAGGCACGCGGAGATCACTGCTTCTGATGGTGACGATGCCTGACTCCTCTTGAACATTGATACGAATTCCAATATCCTGTGGCTACTGGAAAGGTAACATGAGTCTCCCGCCTCACCTCGACAAGCGTCCCTTTTGCCCTGTCAAGCCTCGAAGAGATTCCTGAGGTGTCCCTCCTAACTAGAAGGAGTCCTGACATCGCTGAACAAACACGAGTTTTGAAGGGCCATCCCCGCCGTAACTCGAGAATATACCCCAGGTCCACGCCGCAACTCGAGAAAAACAATGAGACATCCCCCTCGAAGCTAGATGAGGCCTGATTCCCCTGCATTGCATGCAGAGAAATTCCGTGATCCCCATAAAACATATAAGGATCCTCGATTGGTTGTTGTATCTCGAGACAGTCCCCAAGACACTGTCACAAGTCTAGAGGGACACTGAGGTCACCCCATCAGCGCCAAGGTCCTCCATGTACCCCAAATTAAATCGAGATGTGGCCCGACTCCCCTGCATTGAATCCAGAGCAATCACCGTTCCAAGAAAACACGCCCAGGGCTTGATTTCCTTTAGGCAACTCCAGAGATTCACCGAGAACACCCTCCCAAGTCTAGAGGAATACCAAGTTCAGCACAGCAACTCGAGGACTGCTCCGTGTACCCCAAAACTTCTTGAGATGAAACCTGATTCCCTGCATTAGACTCAAAACGTATGCCAACTTTCTACAAGCACCTCAAGAGCAGGATTCTCTCAGCAATAGGTATGTGAGAGAGACCCTGAGTTTGCTGCCTCAAGTGGAATATAAACCGATAAGCCCTGACTCGAAAGGAGGCCGGACATTTTCCTGGCAGTGTCTTGAATACAGGCTCGTCTTTTATCTCACAAGATGAAGGGATGTCTCAATCCCCTGTGGAGACCCTAGAGAAAGCCCTAAATCTCCGCCCCATTTCGACGGAATGCCTCACATCCCTTTGACACTTCGAGAGGCACGCAGGGTTCACTTCTTCAAAAGGTGACCATGCGTGACTCCCCTTGAGCATGGATAGGAACCCCAATATCCCTGTGGCTACTGGAGTGGGACCGTGGGTCTCCCACCGCCTACTTCAAGAAGTGTACCTTTTGCCCTGCCAATCCTCAAGAGAGATTCCAAAGGGGTCGCTCTTAACTAGACAGGAGTCATGATTTCGCTGAATAAACACGAGTTTTGAAGGGCCATCCCCGCCGTAACTCGAGAATATACCCCAGGTCCCCGCCGCAACTCGAGAAAAAAATGAGACATCAACCTCGAATCGAGATGAGGCCCGATTCCCCTGCATTTCATGCAGAGCAATTCTGTGATTCCCATCAAACGTGTAAGGAGCCTTGACTTGCTTGGTGGATCTCGAGAGAGTCCCCAAGAACACTGTCACAAGTCTAGAGGGACCCTGAGGTCACTCCAACAAGAAGGATTTCCATGCACCCCAAATCAACTCGAGATGAGGCCAAGTTCCCCTGCCTTGCCTTCACCACAGAGTCATCCCCCGTTTGCCATCAAACACGACCAGTTGCTTGAATTTCTTTAGGCAACACAGAGATTCAATGAGAACACCGTCCCAAGCCTCTAGAGGAACGCCAAGTTCAGCACAGCAAATCGAGAAATCCTCCGTGTTCCCTAATCGTCTCTAGATGAGAGCGGATTCACTGGCTTCGACTCAAGACGTATGCAACTTTCCATAAGCACCTCAACAGGAGGATTCTCTCAGCAATAGGTATGTGGGAGGGACCATGAATTTGCTGCCTCAAGTGGAATATACACCGAGAAGCCTTCACGCGACAGGAGGCCCCATTTTCTTGCAGTGGCTTGAATACAACTCATCTTTCATCTCACAAGATGCTGGGATGTCTGAAGCCTATGTGGAAGCCCTATTGAACACGCCCTAGTTCCCTGCTTCATTTTCGGAATGCCTCACTTCCCTTTGACAACTCTAGAGGCACGTGGAGTTCACATCTTCAAAACGTGACGATGCCTGAGTCCCCTTGACCAATGATAGGAATCCCAATATCCCTGTGGCTATAGGAAGTGGATGCTGGGTCACCCGCCTCACCTCGAGAAGTATCCCTTTTGCCCTGCCAAGCCTCGATGAGATTCCTGAGGTGTCCCTAGTATCTAGAGAGGAGTCCTGAGGTCGCTGAACAAACACGAGTTTTGAAGGCCATCCCCACCATAACTCGAAAATATACCACAGGTCCCCGCCGCAACTCGAGAAAAACAATGAGACATCCCCCTCGATGCGAGAAGAAGCCCGATTCCCCTGCATTGCATGCAGAGAAATTTACCCCAAATTAAATCGAGATGAGGCCCGAGTTCCCCTGCCTTGACCATCCAGAGCAATCACCCGTTCCCATCAAAACACGCCCGGTTGTTTTGACTTCTTTAGGCAACTCCAGAGATTCTGAGAACTCCGTCCCAAGTCTAGAGGAACACCAAGTTTCAGCACAGCAACTCGAGGAATGCTCCGTGTACCCCAAAAGTCTCGAGATGAGAGCTGATTCCCTGGATTAGACTCAAGACGTATGCCAACTTTCCACAAGCACCTCAAGAGGAGGCTTATCTCAGCAATAGTATATTTGGGAGGGACCCTGAATTTGCTGCCTCAAGTGGAATATAAACCGAAAGCCTCACTCAAAAGGAGGCCGTAATTCCTCGCAGTGGCTTGAATACAGGCTCGTCTTTTGATCTCACAAGATGAAGGGATGTCTCAATCTTTTGTGGAGACCCAAGAAAATGCCCTAGGTCCCGCTCATTTCGAGGAATGCCTCACATCCCTTTGACAACTCGAGAGGCACGCGGAGTTCACTTCTTCAAATGGTGACGATGCCTGACTCCCTTGAACATTGATAGGAACCCCAATATCCTGTGGCTACTGGAAAGGGACATGGGTCTCCCACCCTCACCTCGAGAAGCGTCCCTTTTGCCCTGTCAAGCCTCGAAGAGATTCCTGAGGTGTCCCTCCTAACTAGAAGGAGTCCTGACATCGCTGAACAAACACGAGTTTTGAAGGGCCATCCCCGCCGTAACTCGAGAATATACCCCAGGTCCACGCCGCAACTCGAGAAAAACAATGAGACATCCCCCTCGAAGCTAGATGAGGCCTGATTCCCCTGCATTGCATGCAGAGAAATTCCGTGATCCCCATAAACATATAAGGATCCTCGATTGGTTGTTGTATCTCGAGACAGTCCCCAAGAACACTGTCACAAGTCTAGAGGGACACTGAGGTCACCCAACAGCGCCAAGGTCCTCCATGTACCCCAAATTAAATGCGAGATGTGGCCCGATTCCCCTGCATTGAATCCAGAGATCATCACCGTTCCCAATCAAACACGACCAGGTTGCTTGATTTCCTTTAGGCAACTCCAGAGATTCACCTGAAAACACCTCCCAAGTCTAGAGGAATACCAAGTTCAGCACAGCAACTCGAGGACTGCTCCGTGTACCCCAAAACTTCTTGAGATGAAACCTGATTCCCTGGCATTAGACTCAAGACGTATGCCAACTTTCCACAAGCACCTCAAAGGAGGATTCTCTCAGCAATAGGTATGTGGAGAGGGACCCTGAGTTTGCTGCCTCAAGTGGAATATAAACCGATAAGCCCTGACTCGAAAGGAGGCCCATTTTCCTGGCAGTGGCTTGAATACAGGCTCGTCTTTTATCTCACACAAGAAGGGATGTCTCAATCCCCTGTGGAGACCCTAGAGAAAGCCCTAAATCTCCGCCCCATTTCGACGGAATGCCTCACATCCCTTTGACACTTCGAGAGGCACGCAGGGTTCACTTCTTCAAAAGGTGACGATGCCTGACTCCCCTTGAGCATTGATAGGAACCCCAATATCCTGTGGCTACTGAAGTGGGGACCGTGGGTCTCCACCTTACTTCGAGAAGTGTCCCTTTTGCCCTGCCAATCCTCAAGAGATTCCTGAGGTGTCTCCTAACTAGACAGGAGTCATGATTTCGCTGAATAAACACGAGTTTTGAAGGGCCATCCCCGCCGTAACTCGAGAATATACCCCAGGTCCCCGCCGCAACTCGAGAAAAACTTGAGACATCCCCCTCGAATCGAGATGAGGCCCGATTCCCCTGCATTTCATGCAGAGCAATTCTGTGATTCCCATCAAACGTGTAAGGAGCCTTGACTTGCTTGGTGGATCTCGAGAGAGTCCCCAAGAACACTGTCACAAGTCTAGAGGGACCCTGAGGTCACTCCAACAATGAGAAGGATTTCCATGCACCCCAAATCAACTCGAGATGAGGCCAAGTTCCCCTGCCTTCACCACAGAGTCATCCCCCGTTTGCCATCAAACACGACCAGTTGCTTGAATTTCTTTAGGCAACCACAGAGATTCAATGAGAACACCGTCCCAAGCCTAGAGGAAACGCCAAGTTCAGCACAGCAACTCGAGGAATCCTCCGTGTTCCCTAATCGTCTCGAGATGAGAGCTGATTCACTGGCTTCGACTCAAGACGTATGCAACTTTCCATAAGCACCTCAACAGGAGGATTCTCTCAGCAATAGGTATGTGGGAGGGACCATGAATTTGCTGCCTCAAGTGGAATATACACCGAGAAGCCTTCACTCGACAGGAGGCCATTTTCTTGCAGTGGCTTGAATACAGGCTCATCTTTCATCTCACAAGATGCTGGGATGTCTGAAGCCTATGTGGAAGCCCTATTGAACACCCTAGTTCCCTGCTTCATTTCGACGGAATGCCTCACATATCCCTTTGACAACTCTAGAGGCACGCGGAGTTCACATCTTCAAAACGTGACGATGCCTGAGTGCCCTTGACCAATGATAGGAATCCCAATATCCCTGTGGCTATAGGAAATGGATGCTGGGTCACCCGCCTCACCTCGAGAAGTATCCCTTTTGCCCTGCCAAGCCTCGATGAGATTCCTGAGGTGTCCCTAGTATCTAGAGGAGTCCTGAGGTCGCTGAACAAACACGAGTTTTGAAGGCCATCCCCCCGTAACTCGAAAATATACCACAGGTCCCTGCCGCAACTCTCGAGAAAAACAATGAGACATCCCCCTCGAGCGAGATGAGCCCGATTCCCCTGCATTGCATGCAGAGAAATTCCGTGATCCATAAACATATAAGGATCTCGATTGGTTGTTGTATCTCGAGACAGTCCCCAAAAACACTGTCACAAGTCTAGAGGGACCTGAGGTCACCCCATCAGCGCCAAGGTCCTCCATGTACCCCAAATTAAATCGAGATGTGGCCCGACTCCCCTGCATTGAATCCAGAGCAATCACCGTTCCCAAGAAAACACGCCCAGGGGCTTGATTTCCTTTAGGCAACTCCAGAGATTCACAGAACACCGTCCCAAGTCTAGAGGAATACCAAGTTCAGCACAGCAACTCGAGGATGCTCCTGTACCCCAAAACAGTCTCGAGATGAGAGCTGATTCCCTGGATTAGACTCAAGACGTATGCCAACTTTCTACAAGCACCTCAAGAGCAGGATTCTCTCAGCAATAGGTATGTGAGAGAGACCCTGAGTTTGCTGCCTCAAGTGGAATATAAACCGAAAGCCCTGACTCAAAAGGAGGCCGGATTTCCTGGCAGTGTCTTGAATACAGCCTCGTCTTTTATCTCACAAGATGAAGGGATGTCTCAATCCCCTGTGGAGACCCTAGAGAAAGCCCTAAATCTCCGCCCCATTTCGACGGAATGCCTCACATCCCTTTGACACTTCGAGAGGCACGCAGGGTTCACTTCTTCAAAAGGTGACCATGCGTGACTCCCCTTGAGCATGGATAGGAACCCCAATATCCCTGTGGCTACTGAAAGTGGGACCGTGGGTCTCCCACCTTACTTCGAGAAGTGTACCTTTTGCCCTGTCAATCCTTCAAGAGATTCCTAAGGGGTCCTCCTTAACTAGACAGGAGTCATGATTTCGCTGAACAAACACGAGTTTTGAAGGGCCATCCCCGCCGTAACTCGAGAATATACCCCAGGTCCCCGCCGCAACTCGAGAAAACCAATGAGACATCCCCCTCGAAGCGAGATGAGGCCCGATTCCCCTGCATTTCATGCAGAGCAATTCTGTGATTCCCATCAAACGTGTAAGGAGCCTTGACTTGCTTGTGGATCTCGAGACAGTCCCCAAGAACACTGTCACAAGTCTAGAGGGACCTGAGGTCACTCCAACCATGAGAAGGAGTTCCATGCACCCCAAATCAAATCGAGATGAGGCCAAGTTCCCCTGCCTTCACCACAGAGTCATCCACCGTTCGCCATCAAACACGACCAGTTGCTTGAATTTCTTTAGGCAACCCAGAGATTCAATGAGAACACCGTCCCAAGCCTAGAGGAACGCCAAGTTCAGCACAGCAACTCGAGGAATCCTCCGTGTTCCCTAATCGTCTCTGAGATGATGAGAGCTGATTCACTGGCTTCGACTCAAGACGTATGCCAACTTTCCATAAGCACCTCAACAGGAGGATTCTCTCAGCAATAGGTATGTGGGAGGGACCATGAATTTGCTGCCTCAAGTGAAATACACCGAGAAGCCTTCACTCGACAGGAGGCCGCATTTTCTTGCAGTGGCTTGAATACAGGCTCATCTTTCATCTCACAAGATGCTGGGATGTCTGAAGCCTATGTGGAAGCCCTATTGAAAGCCCTAGTTCCCTGCTTCATTTCGACGGAATGCCTCACATCCCTTTGACAACTCTAGAGGCACGCGGTTCACATCTTCAAAACGTGACGATGCCTGAGTGCCCTTGACCATGATAGGAATCCCAATATCCCTGTGGCTATAGGAAATGGATGCTGGGTCACCCGCCTCACCTCGAGAAGTATCCCTTTTGCCCTGCCAAGCCTCGATGAGATTCCTGAGGTGTCCCTAGTATCTAGACAGGAGTCCTGAGGTCGCTGAACAAACACGAGTTTTGAAGGCCATCCCCACCGTAACTCGAGAATATACCACAGGTCCCCGCCGCAACTCGAGAAAAACAATCAGACATCCCCCTCGATGCGAGAAGAAGCCCGATTCCCCTGCATTGAGTCCAGAGATATCACCCGTTCCTCATCAAACACGACCGGTGTTTTGACTTCTTTAGGCAACTCCAGAGATTCCCTGAAAACACCGTCCCAAGTCTAGAGGAACACCAAGTTTAGAACAGCAACTGGAGGAATGCTCCGTGTACCCCAAATCGTCTCGAGATGAGAGCTGAGTCCCTGGATTAGACTCAAGACGCATGCCAACTTTCCACAAGCACCTCAAGAGGAGGCTTATCTCAGCAATAGTTATGTGGGAGGGACCCTAAATTTGCTGCCTCAAGTGGAATATGCACCGAGAAACCCTGTCTCAAAAGAACGCCGTAATTCCTCGCCGTGGCTTGAATAGAGGCCCGTCTTTCATCTCACAAGAAGAAGGTATGTCTCAATCCTTTGTGGAGACCCAAGAGAATGCCCTAGGACCACGCCTCATTTCGAAGGAATGCCTCACATATCTTTGATACCTCGAGAGGCACGCGGAGATCACTGCTTCTGATGGTGACGATGCCTGACTCCTCTTGAACATTGATACGAATTCCAATATCCTGTGGCTACTGGAAAGGGAACCTGGGTCTCCCGCCTCACCTCGACAAGCGTCCCTTTTGCCCTGTCAAGCCTCGAAGAGATTCCTGAGGTGTCCCTCCTAACTAGAAGGAGTCCTGACATCGCTGAACAAACACGAGTTTTGAAGGGCCATCCCCGCCGTAACTCGAGAATATACCCCAGGTCCCCGCCGCAACTCGAGAAAAACAATGAGACATCCCCCTCGAAGCGAGATGAGGCCCGATTCCCCTGCATTGCATGCAGAGCAATTCTGTGATCCCCATAAACAGTAAGGATCTTGGCTTGTTGTTGTATCGAGACAGTCCCCAAGAACACTGTCACAAGTCTAGAGGGACACTGAGGTCACCCATCAGCGCCAAGGTTCCATGTACCCCAAATAAATCGAGATGAGGCCAAGTTCCCCTGCATTGAACCACAGAGTCAATCCCGTTCCCAGAAAACACGACCAGTTGCTTGATTTTCTTTAGGCAACTCCAGAGATTCAATGAGAACACCGTCCCAAGTCTAGAGAATACCAAGTTCAGCACAGCAACTCGAGGAATGCTCCGTGTACCCCAAAACGTCTTGAGATGAGAGCTGATTCCTGATTAGACTCAAGACGTATGCCAACTTTCCACAAGCACCTCAAGAGGAGGATTCTCTCAGCAATAGGTATGTGGGAGGGACCCTGAATTTGCTGCCTCAAGTGGAATATAACACCGAGAAGCCTTCACTCGAAAGGAGGCCGACATTTTCCTGCAGTGGCTTGAATACAGGCTCATCTTTCATCTCACAAGATGCTGGGATGTCTCAATCCCTATGTGGAGCCCTAGAGAAAGCCCTAAATCCTGCCTTCATTTCGACGGAATGCCTCACATCCCTTTGACAACTCGAGAGGCACGCGGAGTTCACTTCTTCAAAAGGTGACGATGCCTGACTGCCCCTTGACCATGATAGGAAACCCCAATATCCCTGTGGCTACTAGGAAGTGGATGCTGGGTCCCGCCTCACCTCGAGAAGTGTATCCCTTTTGCCCTGCCAAGCCTCGAAGAGATTCCTGAGGTGTCCCTCTTAACTAGACAGGAGTCCTGATTTCGCTGAACAAACGAGTTTTGAAGGGCCATCCCCGCCGTAACTCGAGAATATACCCCAGGTCCCCGCCGCAACTCGAGAAAAACAATGAGACATCCCCCTCAAGCCTTGCTCGAAAGGAGACTGGAATTTTTTTGGCCCGTATCTTGGGAAAAAGGGTCCCTATCTTTTGCAAAGAGGAAGGGGAAATTGGAAAAGCCCCTTTTGGGGGGTTGGGGAAGCTCTTAGTTCCCCCCCGCCTCATTTGTCGAATGCCCTCCCATCCCTTTAAACCTCGGGGGGGCATGCAGAGTTCACTGCTTCAAAAAATTTACGATGCCTGAACCCCGAAATTTTAGGAAACCCAATATTCCTATTGTACGGGGAAAATTTTCCATGGGCCCCCGCCTAAAACCCCGAGGAAAAAAGTCCCTTTTGCCCTACCCCGCCTTTTAAGATTTTTCCCGAGGGACCCCCCTAACTAGTCAGGAGTACTGATGTCGTGAACAAAAAAACGCTTTTGAAGGAAACCTCCCAGAAGGAACTTGAGACCATACCCCCGGTCTCCGCCCCCAATTGAGAAAAAACAAAGGACTTCTCCCTCGAATTTAAAAGAGGCCCAATTTCCCCCGCATTTTTTGCAGAAAAATTTTGGGAAAACCCCATTTAAAACAAATAAAAGGAAACCTCGACTTGTTGATGGAAACCCCGAGACCAGTCCCCCCCCAAACTGTCCAATGTTTAGAGGATCCTGAGGTCAACCAGCAGTGCGAAGGGGGCTTCCTTTTACCCCAAATTTAACTCCAGAAGGTGGGTTTCCCCCCTTTTGGTTTTGCATTCCCCTTTTCCCCCCAACAAAAACGAAACCGTGGGGTTGATTCCTTTAGGCAAATTTTTTCCAGAGAAAAATTCCCCTGCTGGTTTTCCGTTTCCCCAATCTTGATGAAAACCAAAATTCATCAGAGCAACTCAAAAGGGAAAGCCCCGTGTACTCCAAAACGTCTCAAAAAACAAAAGCTGATTTCCCCGGCTTTTACTTAACCGCATGTCAAATTTTTACAAGCCCCTTTAAGAGGAGGCCCTTTCTCAAAACCAAAAAGGTATTTGGGGAAACACCTGAGTTTTTCTGTTTAACATGGAATTTTACACAGAGAAAGGGGCCCGACTCAAAAGGAGGCCGGGTTTCCTTTTGCAGTGGCTTGAAAACAGGGTCGTTTTAAACCCCATCAGATGAAGGGGATGCCTAAAACCCTTTTGGGAAAGAAAAAAGGGAAAGCCTAGGTCCCCGTTCCCTTTGGGGGAATGGCCCCTATCCCTTTGGGCAACTTGACAGGGGACGCAAGGCTCACAAATTCAAGGGTGTGGGAAAATGTCTGGGCGCCCCTTGAACATGGATAGGAAACCCAAAATTTCCCGGCGGGCTACTGGAAAGGGGCCCTTGGTCTTCGCCTCACCTGGAAAAGGGGGTCCCTTTTGCCCTGCCAAAATTTTCAAAGGGTTTCCCGAGGGGGTCCTCTTTTCTAAACTTTAATCCTGATGCGCCCGAACAATCCCCGAGTTTTTGAAGGGCCATCCCCGGGCCCAAACTCGGTGTCTATAATTTTAAAGGCCACCAAACCCCCAAAACCCCGGGAAAAAAATGGATATCCCCCCCCGGGCGCGAGATAAGGGCCGGGTTGCCCTGCTTGCATGCAGGGGCCCAAATTTTTTCCCTTTTTCCCCATTTAAAAATTGTAAGGGCAAAAAAAATTGCATGATAGATCTCGGGCAAAGTCCCCAAGAAAAAAAGTAACAAATCTACAGGCAAAACCCGAGGTTCACCCCCAGCACACTAAGGAGTTCCCTTTTTACCCTAAAACACCATAGATGGGGCCCCGATTTTTCCCCTGAATTGATCCGAGCCTTCCCCCCTTCCCCCAAAAACCAACCAGTGGCTTGACTTCCTTTAGTTAACAGGGAGATCCCGGGGAACCCCCCCCAAATCGAGGAAAAAAAGTTCAGCCAGCAACTGGGGAATGCCCTGTCCCCCAAAAAAGTCAAAAGGAGAGTGATTCCCGGCTTAGATAAAAGACATCCCCGGCTTTCAAAGCCCTCAAGGGGGTTTCTTACAATAGTTTTTGGGGAGGCATGAGGGTTTGCTGCTAAGGGGAATAACAAAGCGGAAGAAAGGGGGGCGGATTTCCTTCAGTGGTTTTTAAAATAAGGGCTCGTCTTTCCAAGGATAAAGGGAGGGTCTAAATTTCCCCTGTGGAGACCGTAGGAAAGCCTACCTCCCCACCTCATTTCCGAAACCTCAATCCTTTGAAAAACCGAGGAGGCGGAGTTCACGGGGTTCCCCAAATTTGCGGGCTGATTTCCTCTTTCCTTTGATGGGGAAAGCCAATATCCCTTAGTACTGGTAGTGACCTGGGCTCCCGACTCCTTAAAGCGCCCATTTCCCCTGGGAAAAGGCCGGAAAGAATCCGAGGTGTCCCCTCAAAACTAGCAGGATTCTGATTGCAAAAAAAAACCGGTTTTGAGGGCCACCGGCCACCGAGAATTAACCGGGTTCACCGCCGCAACTGCAAGAAAAACCATGAGACCTCCAGCCTCTAAGCGTGATGATGGCAGATTTCCCACGCAGTGCATGCAGACCGATTCCGTTCACCATCCAACCAAGTAAGGAGCCTCTACTGGCTTGAATGGATCTCGAGACAGTCCCCATAGATATCTCAGTTCACACGAGTCTAGAGGTAACAATAAGTCAACCACAAGCAATCGAAGGGAATCCATGTACCCCAAATCAACTCGAGATGAAGTGCCCAAATCCCCTGCTTTTCACTCCAGGAGCCATCCCCCGTTCCCAATCCAAACACGACAATGGCTTGACTTCCCATTTAGGCAACTCCAGAGATTCCCTGAGATCACCGTGCCATGTCATAAGAGGAACACCGAAAGTTCAGAAATCAGCAACGCGTGGGAATGCCTCCGTGTAACCCCAAAATAGTCCTCGAGATGAGAGCTGATTCCCCTGACTTAGATCCTCACGGACATTATGTCATATTTCACACAAGCTCCTCAAGTTAGGCTTCTCTCAGCAATAGCTAGTTGGGACGGCTCAACCTAGTCGTGTGCAGCCTCATGTGGACTATACACCGAGAAAGCCCTGACAAGGAAAGGAGTCCAGATTTCCCTGCAGTGGCTTGAATAAAGGACTCGTCTTTCACCTCATCAGATGAGGGATGTCTGAATCCCCTGGGAGAACCTGGAGAAAGCCATAGGTCCCCGTCTCATTTCGAGGGAGTGCCTCAAATCCCTTGGACAACTCGACAGGCACGCAGAGCTCACAACTTCAAGATGTGAAGATGTCTGACTCCTCTTGAACATGGATACGAATCCCAATATCCCTTAGGCTACTGGTAGGGGCCCTGAGTCTTCCGCCTCACCTGGAGAGAGGCGTCCGTTTTGCCCTGCCAAGTGTCAAAGAGATTCCTGAGGTGTCCCTCATAGTAAACTGGAGTCCTGATGTCGCTGAACAAACCTGAGTTTAGAAGGGCCATCCCCGCCGTAACTCGTGAATATACTCCAGGTCCACACCTCAACCCAAGAAAAACCATGAGATATCCCCCTTGACACGAGATAAGGTCCGATTGTCCTGCATTGCATGCAGAGCAATTCCGTTATCCCCATTAAACTTTTAAGGAGCAATGACTTGCATGATAGATCTCGACAATGTCCCCAAGAAAACAGTTACAAGTCTAGAGGCACCCTGAGTTCACCCCAGCAAATCTAAGGAGCTCCATGTACCCTAAATCACCACGAGATGAGGCCCGATTCCCCTGAATTGACTCCAGAGCCTTCCCCCATTCACCGTCAAACACAACCAGTGGCTTGACTTCCTTTAGGCACCTCCAGAGACTCCAGGAGAACACCCTCCCATGTCTTGAGGAACACCAATTTCAGCACAGCAACTCGAGGAATGCTCCGTGTACACCAAATCGACTAGAGAGCTGATTCCCTGACTTAGACTCAAGACGTATGCCAACGTTCCACAAGCCCCTCAAGAGGAGGCTTTTCTTAGCAATAGATTTGTGGGAGGGACCCCTGAGTTTGATGCCTCAAGTGATATATACACTGAGAAGCCCTGACTAGAAAGGATGCCGGATTTCCC
Source organism: Odocoileus hemionus (assembly GCA_020976825.1). NCBI lineage: Eukaryota > Metazoa > Chordata > Mammalia > Artiodactyla > Cervidae > Odocoileus > Odocoileus hemionus. The sequence continues at coordinate 64,728,320 of CM037425.1, forward strand.
TGCAGTGATTTGAATACAGGCTCGTCTTTCATCTAAAAGATGAAGGGATGTCTGAATTCCCTGTGGAGACCGTAGAGAAAGCACTACCTTCCCACCTCATTTCCAAGGAAAGCCTCACATCCCTTTGACAACTCGAGAGGCACGCAGAGTTCACTGCTTCAAAATGTGACGAGGCCTGACTCCTCTTGAACATTGATAGGAAGCGCAATATCCCTGTGGCTACTGGAAAGTGACCCTGGGTCTCCCGACTCACCTTGAGAATCGTCCCATTTGTCCTGGCAAGGCTCGAAGAGACTCCTGAGGGGTCCCTCGTAACTAGACAGGAGTCCTGACGTCGCAGAACAAACACGAGTTTTGCAGGGCCATCCTGGCCTTAACTCGAGAATATAGTCCAGGTCCCTGCCGTAACTCCAGAAAAACCATGAGACTTCCCCCTAGAAGCGAGATGAGGCCCGAATTCCCTGACTTGCATGCAGAGCAATTCCGTGATCCCCATTAAACATGTAAGGAGCATCGACTTGCTTGATGGATCTCGAGACAGTCCCCAAGAATACGGTCACAAGTCTAGAGAGACCCTGAGTCACCCCAGCACAGCGAAGAAGCTCCATGTACCCCAAATAAACTCGAGATGAGGCCCGATTGCCCTGCATTCACTCCACAGCCATCCGCCGTTCCCCACCAAACACGACCAGTGGCTTGACTTCCTTTAGGTAACTGCAGAGATTCTCCGAGAACACCGTCCGAAATCTAGAGGAACAGCAAGTTCATCAGAGCAACACGAGGAATGCCCCATGTACTCCAAAACGTCTCAAGATGAGAACTGATTCCCTGGCTTAGACTCAAGACATATGCCAAAATTCCACAAGTCCCTCAAGAGGAGGCTTCTCTTAGCAATAAGTATGTGGGAGGCACCCTGAGTTTCCTGCTTCAAGAGAAATATACACCGAGAAGCCCTGACTTGAAAGGAGGCCGGATTTCCTTTCTGTGGCTTGAATACAGGCTCGTCTTTCATCTGACAAGATGAAGGGATGTCTGAATCCACAGTGGAGACCCTAGCGAAAGCCCTAGATCCCTATCTCATTTCTATGGAATGTCTCACATCACTTTGACAAGTCGAGAGGTACGCGAAGTACACTGCTTGAAAATGTGACGATGCCTGACTCCTCTTGAACTTGATAGGAATCCCAATATCCCTATGGCTACTAGAAAGGGACACTGTGTCTCCGACCTCACCTAGAGAAGGGTTCCTTTTGCCCTGACAAGAATCGAAGAAATTCCTGAGGTGTTCCTTGTATTTAGACAGGAATCCTGACGTAGCTGAACAAACACGAGTTTTGAAGGGCCATGCCCACCGTAGCTGGTGAATATACCCCAGGTTCCCGCCTCAACTCAAGAAAAACCATGAGACCTCCGCCTGTAAGCAAGATGAGGCCGATTCCCACGCAGTGCATGCAGACCAATTCCGTGATCGCCATCAAACATGTAAGGAGCCTCTACTTGCTTGATGGATCTCGAAACAGTCCCCAAGAACACGGTCACAAGTCTAGAGGAACCCTTAGGACACCCCAGCAACACGAAGGAGATCCATGTACCCCAAATCAACTCGAGATGAGGCCTGAATCCCCTGCTTTCACTCCAGAGCCATCCCCCATTCCCAATTAAACACGACCAGTGGCTTGACTTCCTTTAGGCAACTCCAGAGATTCCCTGAGATCACCGTGCCATGTGTAGAGGAACACCAAGTTCAGAACAGCAATGCGTGGAATGCTCCGTGTACCCCAAATCGTCTCGAGATAGAGAGCTGATTCCCTGGATTAGACTCAAGACATACGCCAACTTTCCACAAGCTCCTCAAGAGGAGGCTTCTCTTAGCCATAGGTATGTTGGAGGGACCATGAGTTTGCTGCCTTAAGTGGAATATACACCGAGAAGGCCTGACTGGAAAGGAGGCCGGATTTTCTTGCAGTGGCTTGAATACAGGCTCGTCTTTCATCTCACAAAATGATGGCATGTCAGAATCACCAGTGTAGACCCTAAAGACAGCCGTAGAGTCCCACCTCATTTCGACGGAATGCCTCACATCCCTTTGACTCCTCGAGAGGCACGTGGAGTTCACTGCTTCAAAACGTGATGATGCCTGAGTCCTCATGAACATTGATAGGAATCCCAAAAGCCCTGGGCTACTGGAAAGGGACACTGAGATTCCGGCCTCACCTCGAAAAGCGTCCCTTTTGCCCTGACAAGCCTCGAAGAGATACTTCACGTGTCAGTCGTAACTAGACAGGAGCCCTGACGTCGCTGAGCAAACACGAGTTTTGAAGGGCCATCCCCGCCGTAACTGGAGTTTATACCCCAGGTCCATGCCGCAGCTCGAGAAAAACCATGGGACTTCCCCTCGACGTGAGATGAGGCACGATTCCCCTGCATTGAATGCAGAGCAATTCCGTGATCTCCATCAAACATGTAAGGAGCCTCGACTTGCTTGATGGATCTCGAAACAGTCACCTTGAGCATGGTCACATGTCTGGAGGGACACTGAAGTCACCCCAGCAACTCAAAGGAGCTCCATGTACTCCAAATCAACTCGAGATGAGGCCCGATTCCCCTGCACTGATTCCAGCCATCCCCTGTACCCCAGCAAACACGACCAGTGGCTTGACTTCCTTTAGGTAAATCCAGAGATTCCCCGAGAATACCGTCCCAAGTCTAGAGGAACACCAAGTTCATCAGAGCAACTCAAGGAATGCCCCGTGTACACCAAACCGTCTCAAGATCAGAGTTGATTCCATGGCTTAGACTTAAGCCGTATGTCAACTTCCCACAAGACCCTCAGGAGGAGTTTTCTCTCAGCAATTGGTATTTGGGTGGCACCCTGAGTTTGCAGGCTCACGTGGAATATACACCGAGAAGCCCTGACTCGAAAGGAGGCCGGACTTTCTTGCAGTGGCTTGAATACAGGAACGTCTTTCACCTCATCAGATGAAGGGATGTCTGAATCCCCTGTGGAGACCCTGGAGAAAGCCCTAGGTCCCCATCTCATATCGAGGGAATGCCTCATATCCCTTGGACACCTCAACAGGCACGCAGATCTCACTGATTCAAGATGTGAAGATGTCTGACTCCTCTTGAACATTGATAGGAATCCCGATATCCCTGCGGCTACTGGAAAGGGGCCCTGAGTCACCCGGCTCAACTGGAGAGGCGTCCTTTTGCCTTGCCAAGTGTCAAAGAGATTCCTGAGGTGTCCCTCGTAACTAAACTGGAGTCCTGACGTCACTGAACAAAGCCGAGTTTAGAAGGGCCATCCCCGCCGTAACTCGTGAATATACTCCAGGTCCACACCTCAACCCAAGAAAAACCATGAGATATCCCCCTCGAAGTGAGATAAGGTCCGATTGCCCTGCATTGCATGCAGAGCAATTCCGTTATCCCCATCAAACTTGTAAGGAGCATCGACTTGCATGATAGATATCGAGAAAGTCCCCAAGAAAACAGTTACAAGTCTAGAGGCACCCTGAGGTCACCCCAGCAAAGCTAAGGTGTTCCATGTACCCTAAATCACCACGAGATGAGGCCCGATTGCCCTGAATTGACTCCAGAGCCTTCCCCCATTCACCGTCAAACATAACCAGTGGCTTGACTTCCTTTAGGCAACTCCAGAGACTCCAGGAGAAGAACCTCCCAAGTCTTGAGGAACACCAAGTTCAGCACAGTAACTCGAGGAATGCTCCGTGTACCCCAAATCGTCTAGAGATGAGAGCTGATTCCCTGGCTTAGACTCAAGACGTATGCCAGCTTTCCTCAAGGCCCTCAAGAGGTGGCTTCTCTCAGCAATAGTTATTTGGGAGGCACCCTGAGTTTGCTGCCTCAAAGGAATATACACCGAGCAGCCCTGACAAGAAAGGAGGCCGGATTTCCTTGCAGTGTTTAGAATACAGGCTCGTCTTTCATCTCACATGATGAAGGGATGTCTGAATCCCCTGTGGAGACCATAGAGAAAGCACTACATTCCCACATCATTTCCAAGGAAAGCCTCACATCCATTTGACACCTCGAGGAGAACGCGGAGTTCACTCCCTCAAAATGTGACGAGGCCTGACTCCTCTTGAACACTGATGGGAAGCGCAATATCACGGTGGCTACTGGAAAGGGACACTGGGTCTCCCGACTCACCTTGAGAAGCGTCCCATTTGCCCAGCCAAGGCTCGAAGAGACTCCTGATGTGTTCCTCGTAACTAGACAGGAGTTCTCACGTCGCAGAACAAACACAAGTTTGCAGGGCCATCCCGGCCTTAAGTCGAGATTATACCCCAGGTCCCCGCCGCAACTCGACAAAAACCATGAGACTTCCCCCTAGAAGCGAGATGAGGCCCGAATCCCCTGCCTTGCAATGCAGAGCAGTTCCGTGATCCCCATTAAACATGAAAGGAGCATCGACTTCCTTGATGGATCTCGAGACAGTCCCCAAGAATACGGTAACAAGTCTAGAGAGACCCTGAGGTCACCCCAGCAACACAAAGAAGCTCCATGTACTGAAAATCAACTCGAGATGAGGCCCGATTCCCCTGCACTGACTCCCAGCCATCCGCCGTTCCCCAACAAACACGACCAGTGGCTTGTCTTCCTTTAGGCAACTGCAGAGATTCCCCAAGAACACCGTCCGAAATCTAGAGGAACAGCAAGTTCATCAGAGCAACTCGAGGAATGCTACGTGTACTCCAAAACGTCTCAAGATGAGAGCTGATTCCCTGGCTTAGACTCAAGACATATGCCAAAATTCCACAAGCCACTAAAGACGAGGCTTCTCTTAGCAATAAGTATGTGGGAGGCACCCTGAGTTTGCTGCTTCAAGAGCAATATACACCGAGAAGCCCTAACTTGAAAGGAGGCCGGATTTTCTTTCTGTGGCTTGAATACAGGCTCGTCTTTCATCTGACAAGATGAAGGGATGTCTGAATCCCCAGTGGAGACCCTAGCAAAAGCCCTAGATCCCCATCTCATTTGTACGGAATGTCTCACAACCCTTTGACAACTCAAGAGGTATGCGGAGTACACTGATTGAAAATGTGAGGATGCCTGACTCCTCTTGAAATTTGATAGGAATTCCAATATCCCTATGGCTACTAAAAGGGACCCTGTGTCTCCGGCGTCACCTCGAGTAGGGTTCCTTATGCCCTGACAAGAATGGAAGAAATTCCTGAGTTGTTCCTTGTATTTAGACAGGAATCCTGACGTAGCTGAACAAACACGAGTTTTGCAGGGCCATCCTGGCCTTAACTCGAGAATATACCCCAGGTCCCCGTCGCAACTCGAGAAAAACCATGAGACTTCCCCCTAGAAGCGAGATGAGGCCCGAATTCCCTGCCTTGCATGCAGAGAAATTCCTTGATTCCCATTAAACAGGTAAGGAGCATCGAATTGCTTGATGGATCTCGAGACAGTCCCCAAGAATATGGTCACAAGTCTAGAGAGACGGTGAGGTCACCCCAGCACAGCGAAGAAGCTCCATGTACCCCAAATAAACTCGAGATGAGGCCCGATTGCCCTGCATTCACTCCACAGCCATCCGCCATTCCTCACCAAACACGACCAGTGGCTTGACTTCCTTTAGGCAACTGCAGAGATTCCCCGAGAACACCGTCCGAAATCTAGAGGAACAGAAAGTTCATCAGAGCAACTCGTGGAATGCCCCGTGTACTCCAAAACGTCTCAAGATGAGAGCTGATACCCTGGCTTAGAATCAAGACATATGCCAAAATTCCACAAGCCCCTCAAGAGGAGGCTTCTCTTAGCAATAAGTATGTGGGAGGCACCCTGAGTTTGCTGCTTCAAGAGAAATATACACCGAGAAGCCCTGACTTGAAAGGAGGCCGGATTTCCTTTCTGTGGCTTGAATACAGGCTCGTCTTTCATCTGCCAAGATAAAGGGATGTCTGAATCCCCAGTGGAGACCCTAGCGAAAGCCCTAGATCCCTATCTCATTTCTACGGAATGTCTCACAACCCTTTGACAAGTCGAGAGGTACGCGGAGTACACTGCTTGAAAATGTGAGGATGTCTGACTCCTCTTGAACTTGATAGGAATCCCAATATACCTATCGCTACTAGAAAGGGACACTGTGTCTCCGACCTCACCACGGGAAGCGACCCTATTGCCCTGACAAGAATCGAAGAAATTCCTGAGATGTTCCTCGTACTTAGACAGGAATCCTGACGTAGCTGAACAAACACGAGTTTGGAAGGGCCATGCCCACCGTAGCTGGTGAATATACCCCAGGTTCCCGCCTCAACTCAAGAAAAACCATGAGACCTCCGCCTGTAAGCAAGATGAGGCCGATTCCCACGCAGTGCATGCAGACCAATTCCGTGATCGCCATCAAACATGTAAGGAGCCTCTATTTGCTTGATGGATCTCGAGACAGTCCCCAAGAACACGGTCAAAGTCTAGAGGAACCCTTAGGTCACCCCAGCAACACGAAGGCGATCCATGTACCCCAAATCAACTCGAGATGAGGCCCGAATCCCCTGCTTTCACTCCAGAGCCATCCCCCGTTCCCAATCAAACACGACCAGTGGCTTGACTTCCTTTAGGCAACTCCAGAGATTCCCTGAGATCACCGTGCCCTGTCTAGAGGAACACGAAGTTCAGAACAGCAATGCGTGGAATGCTCCGTGTACACCAAATCGTCTCGAGATGAGAGCTGATTCCCTGGATTAGACTCAAGGCATATGCCAACTTTCCACAAGCCCCTCAAGAGGAGGCTTCTCTTAGCCATAGGTATGTTGGAGGGACCATGAGTTTGCTGCCTCAAGTGGAATATACACCGAGAAGGCCTGACTGGAAAGGAGGCCGGATTTCCTTGCAGTGGCTTGAATAAAGGCTTGTCTTTCATCTCACAAAATGGTGGCATGTCTGAATCCCCAGTGTAGACCCTAAAGAATGCCGTATAGTCCCACCTCATTTCAACGGAATGCCTCACATCCCTTTGACTCCTCGAGAGGCACGCGGAGTTCACTGCTTCAAAACGTGATGATGCCTGAGTCCTCATAAACATTGATAGGAATCCCAAAAGCCCTGGGCTACTGGAAAGGGACCCTGAGATTCCGGCCTCACCTCGAAAAGCGTCCCTTTTGCCCTGACAAGCCACGAAGAGATACCTCAGGTGTCCCTCGTAACTAGACAGGAGTCCGGACGTCGCTGAACAAACACGAGTTTTGAAGGGCCATCCCCGCCGTAACTGGAGATTATACCCCAGGTCCATGCCGCAACTCGAGAAAAAACCATGGGACTTCCCCTCGTAGTGACATGAGGCACGATTCCCCTGCATTGAATGCAGAGCAATTCCGTGATCTCCATCAAACATGTAAGGAGCCTCGACTTGCTTGATGGATCTCGAAACAGTCACCTTGAACATGGTCACATGTCTGGAGGGACACTGAAGTCACCCCAGAAACTCGAAGGAGCTCCATGTACTCCAAATCAACTCGAGATGAGGCCCGATTCCCCTGCACTGACTCCAGCCATCTCCTGTACCCCAGCAAAGACGACCAGTGGCTTGACTTCCTTTAGGTAAATCCAGAGATTCCCCGAGAATACCGTCCCATGTCTAGAGGAACACCAAGTTCATCAGAGCAACTCAAGGAATGCCCCGTGTACACCAAACCGTCTCAAGATCAGAGTTGATTTCATGGCTTAGACTTAAGCCGTATGTCAAATTCCCACAAGACCCTCAGGAGGAGTTTTCTCTCAGCAATTGGTATTTGGGTGGCACCCTGAATTTGTAGCCTCACGTGGAATATACACCGAGAAGCCCTGACTCGAAAGGAGGCCGGACTTTCTTGCAGTGGCTTGAATACAGGAACGTCTTTCACCTCATCAGAAGAAGGGATGTCTGAATCCCCTGTGGAGACCCTGGAGAAAGCCCTACGTTCCCATCTCATATCGAGGGAATGCCTCATATCCCTTGGACACCTCGACAGGCACGCAGATCACACTGCTTCAAGATGTGAAGATGTCTGACTCCTCTTGAACATTGATAGGAATCCCGATATCCCTGCGGCTACTGGAAAGGGGCCCTGAGTCTCCCGGCTCAACTGGAGAGGCGTCCCTTTTGCCTTGCCAAGTGTCAAAGAGATTCCTGAGGTGTCCCTCGTAACTAAACTGAAGTCCTGAGGTCGCAGAACAAACCCGAGTTTAAAGGGCCATCCCCGCCGTAACTCGTGAATATACTCCAGGTCCACACCTCAACCCAAGAAAAACCATGAGATATCCCCCTCGAAGTGAGATAAGGTCCGATTGCCCTGCATTGCATGCAGAGCAATTCCGTTATCCCCATCAAACTTGTAAGGAGCATCGACTTACATGATAGATATCGAGAAAGTCCCCAAGAAAACAGTTACAAGTCTAGAGGCACCCTGAGGTCACCTCAGCAAAGCTAAGGAGGTCCATGTATCCTAAATCACGACGAAATGAGGCCCGATTCCCCTGAATTGACTCCAGATCCTTCCCCCATTCACCGTCAAACATAACCAGTGGCTTGACTTCCCTTAGGCAACTCCAGAGACTCCAGGAGAACAACCTCCCAAGTCTTGAGGAACACCAAGTTCAGCACAGCAACTCGAGGAATGCTCCGTATACCCCAAATCGTCTAGAGATGAGAGCTGATTCCCTGGCTTAGACTCAAGATGAATGTCAGCTTTCCACAAGGCCCTCAAGAGGTGGCTTCTCTCAGCAATAGTTATTTGGGAGGCACCCTGAATTTGCTGCCTCAAGTGGAATATACACCGAGCAGCCCTGACAAGAAAGGAGGCCGGATTTCCTTGCAGTGGTTAGAATACAGGCTCATCTTTCATCTCACATGGTGAAGGGATGTCTGAATCCTCTGTGGAAACCATAGAGAAAGCACTACCTTCCCACCTCATTTCCAAGGAAAGCCTCACATCCATTTGACACCTCGAGGGGCACGCGGAGTTCACTCCTTCAAAATGTGACGAGGCCGGAATCCTCTTGAACACTGATGGGAAGCGCAATATCACTGTGGCTACTGGAAAGGGACACTGGGTCTCCCGACTCACCTTGAGAAGCGTCCCATTTGCCCTGCCAAGGCTCAAAGAGACTCCTGATATGTCCCTCGTAACTAGACAGGAGTTCTCACGTCACAGAACAAACACGAGTTTGCAGGGCCATTCCGGCCTTAAGTCGAGATTATACCCCAGGTCCCCGCCGAAACTCGAGAAAAAACTTGAGACTTCCCCTTAGAAGCAAGATGAGGCCCGAATCCCCTACCTTGCAATGCAGAGCAGTTCCGTGATCCCCATTCAACATGAAAGGAGCATCAACTTCATTGATGGATCTCGAGACAGTCCCCAAGAATACGGTAACAAGTCTAGAGAGACCCTGAGGTCACCCCAGCAACACGAAGAAGCTCCATGTACTGAAACTCAACTCGAGATGAGGCCCGATTCCCCTGCACTGACTCCACAGCCATACCCTGTTCCCCAGCAAACAAGATCAGTGGCTTGACTTTCTCTAGGTAAATCCAGAGATTCCCCGAGAACACCGTCCCAAGTCTAGAGGAACACCAAGTTCATCAGAGCAACTCAAGGAATGCCCCGTGTACTCCAAATCGTCTTAAGATCAGAGCTTATTCCCTGGCTTAGACTTAAGCCATATGTCAACTTCCCACAAGACCCTCAGGAGGAGTTTTCTCTCCGCAATAGGAATTTGGGAGATACCCTGAGATTGCAGCCTCACGTGGAATATACACCGAGAAGCCTTGACTCGAAAGGAGGCCGGACTTTCTTGCAGTGGGTTGAATACAGGCTCGTCTTTCACCTCATGAGAAGAAGGGATGTCTGAATCCCCTGTGGAGACCCTGGAGAAAGCCCTAGGTCCCTGTCTCATTTCGAGGGAATGCCTCATATCCCTTGGACACCTCGACAGGCATGCAGAGCTCACTGCTTCAAGATGTGAAGATGTCTGACTCCTCTTGAACATTGATAGGAATCCCAATATCCCTGCAGCTACTGGAAAGGGCCCTGAGTCTCCCGCTTCACCTGGAGAGGCGTCCCTTTTTCCCTGCTAAGTGTCAAAGAGATTCATGAGGTGTCCCTCGTAACTAAACTGGAGTCCTGACATCGCTGAACAAACCCGGGTTTAGAAGGGCCATCCCCACCGTAACTCGTTAATATACTTTAGGTCCACACCTTAACCCAAGAAAAACCATGAGATATTCCCCTCGAAGCGAGATAAGGTCCGATTGCCCTGCATTGCATGCAGAGCAATTCCGTTATCCCCATGAAACTTGCAAGGAGCATCGACTTGCATGATAGATCTCAAGAAAGTCCTCAAGAAAACAGTTACAAGTTTAGAGGCACCCTGAGGTCACCGCAGCAAAGCTAAGCACCTCCATGTACCCTAAATCACCAAAAGATGAGGCCCGATTCCCCTGAATTGACTCCAGAGCCTCCCCTGTTCCCCATCAAACACAACCAGTGGCTTGACTTCCTTTAGGCAACTCCAGAGACTCCAGGAGAACAACCTCCCAAGTCTTAAGGAACACCAAGTTCAGCACAGCAACTCGAGGAATGCTCCGTGTACCCGAAATTATCTAGAGGTGAGAGCTGTTTCCCTGGCTTAGACTCAAGACGTATGCCAGCTTTCCACAAGCCCCTCATGAGGAGGCTTCTCTCAGTAATAGTATTTGGGAGGCACCCTGAGTATGCTGCCTCAAGTGGAATATACACCGAGCAGCCCTGACACGAAAGGAGGCCGGATTTCCTTCCAGTGGTTAGAATACAGGCTCTTCTTTCATCTCACAGGATGAAGGGATGTCTGAATCCCCTGTGGAAACCCCAGAGAAAGCAGTACATTCCCACATCATTTCCAAGGAAAGCCTCACATCCCTTTGACACCTCGAGAGGCACGCTGAGTTCACTGCTTCAAAATGTGACGAGGCCTGACTCCTCTTGAACACTGATAGGAAGCGCAATATCACTGTGGCTACTGGAAAGGGACACTGGGTCTCCCGACTCACACCTCGAGAAGCGTCCCGTTTGCCCTGCCAAGGCTCGGAGAGACTCCTGAGGTGTCCCTCGTAACTAGACAGGAGTTCTGACGTCGCAGAACAAACACGATTTTTGCAGGGCCATCCCGGCCTTAACTCGAGAATATACCCCGGGTCCCCACCGCAACTCGAGAAAAAACCATGAGACTTCTCCCTAGAAGCGACATGAGGCCCGAATCCCCTGCCTTGCATGCAGAGCAATTCCGTGATCACCATTAAACATGTAAGGGGCATCGACTTGCTTATTGGATCTCGATACAGTCCCCAAGAATACGGTCACAAGTCTAGAGAGACGCTGAGGTCACGCCTGCAATGCGAAGAAGCTCTATGTACCCCAAATCAACTCGAGATGAGGCCTGATGCCCCTCCATTGACTCCACAGCCATTCGCCGTTCCCCAACAAACACGACCAGTGGCTTGACTTCCTGTAGGCAACTGAAGAGATTTCCCGAGAATACCGTCTGAAATCTAGAGAAACAGCAAGTTCATCAGAGCAACTCGAGGAATACCCCGTGTACTCCAAAACGTCTCAAGATGAGAGCTGATTCCCTGGCTTAGACACAAGACATATGCCAAAATTCCACACGCCCATCCAGAGGAGGCTTCTCTTAGCAATAAGTATGTATGAGGGACACTGAGTTTGCTGCTTCAAAAGAAATATACACCGAGAAACCCTGACTTGAAAGGAGGCCGTATTTCCTTTCTGTGGCTTGAATACAGGCTCGTTTTTCATCTCACAAGATGAAGGGATGTCTGAATCTCCAGTGGAGACCCTAGCGAAAGCCCTAGATCGCCATCTCATTTCTACGGAATGTCTCACAACCTTTTGACAAGTTGAGAGGTACGCGGAGTACACTGCTTGAAAATGTGAGGATGCCTGACTCTTCTTGAACTTTGATAGGAATCCCAATATCCCTACGGTACTAGAAACGGACCCTGTGTCTCCGGCCTCACCTCGAGAAGCTTCCCTTTTGCCATGACAAGAATCGAAGAAATTCCTGAGGTGTTCCTCGTATTTAGACAGGAATCCTGATGTAGCTGAACAAACACGTGTTTTGAAGGGCCATCCCTACCGTAACTCGTGAATATACCCCAGGTTCCCACCGCAACTAAAGAAAAATCAGGAGACCTCCGCCTCTAAGCAAGATGAGGCCCGATTCCCCTGCAGTGCAGGCAGACTAATTCGGTGATCGCCATCAAACATGTAAGGAGCCTCAACTTACTTGATTGATCTCGAGACAGTCCCCATGAACACGGTCACAAGTCTAGAGGAACCCTTAGGTCACCCCAGCAACACGAAGGAGATCCATGTACCCCAAATCAACTCGAGATGAGGCCCGAATCCCCTGCTTTCACTCCAGAGCCATCCCCCGTTCCCAATCAAACACGACCAGTGGCTTGACTTCCTTTAGGCAACTCCAGAGATTCCCTGAGATCACCGTGCCATGTCTAGAGGAACACCAAGTTCAGAACAGCAATGCGTGGAAACCTCAGTGTACCCCAAATCGTCTTGAGATGAGAGCTGATTCTCTGGATTAGACTCAAGACTTAAGCCAACTTTCCACAAGCCCTTCAAGAGGAGGCTTCTCTTAGCCATAGGTATGTTGGAGGGACCATGAGTTTGCTGTCTCAAGTGGAATATACACCGAGAAGCCCTGACTGGAAAGGAGGCCGGATTTCCTTGCAGTGGCTTGAATACAGGCTCGTCTTTCATCTCACAAAATGATGGCATGTCTGAATCCCCAGTGTAGACCCTAAAGAAAGCCGTAGAGTCCCACCTCATTTCGACGGAATGCCTCACATCCCTTTGACTCCTCGAGAGGCACGCGGAGTTCACTGCTTCAAAACATGACGATGCCTGACTCTTCATGAACATTGATAGGAATCCCAATAGCCCTGTGGCTACTGGAAAGGGACCCTGGGGTTCCGGCCTCACCTCGAGAAGCGTCCCTTTTATCCTGACAAGCCTCGAAGAGATACCTGAGGTGACCCTTGTAACTAGACCGGAGTCCTAACTTCGCTGAACAAACACGAGTTTTGAACGGCCATCTCTGCCGTAACTCGAGAATATACCCCAGGTCCCCTCGGCAACTCGAGAAAACCCATGAGTCTTCCCCCTCAAAGCGAGATGAGGCCCTATTCCCCTGCATTGCCTGCAGAGCAATTCCGTGATCACCATAAACATATAAGGATCCTCGACTTCGTTGATGTATCTCGAGACAGTCCCCAAGAACACTGTCACAAGTCTAGAGGGACCATGAGGTTACCCCATCAGCGCCAAGGACCTCCATGTACCCCAAATTAAATCGAGATGTGGCCCGACTCCCCTGCATTGAATCCAGAGCAATCACCGTTCTCAAGAAAACACGCCCAGGGTCTTGATTTCCTTTAGGCAACTCCAGAGATTCACCGAGAACACCGTCCCAAGTCTAGAGGAATACCAAGTTCAGCACAGCAACTCGAGGACTGCTCCGTGTACCCCAAATCATCTCGAGATGAGAGCTGATTCCCTGGCTTAGACTCAAGACGTATGCCAACGTTCTACAAGCACCTCAAGAGCAGGCTTCTCTCAGCAATAGGTATGTGAGAGAGACCCTGAATTTGCTGCCTCAAGTGGAATATAAACCGATAAGCCCTGACTCGAAAGGAGGCCGGACATCCTGGCAGTGTCTTGAATACAGGCTCGTCTTTTATGTCACAAGATGAAGGGATGTCTCAATCCCCTGTGGAGACCCTAGAGAAAGCCCTAAATCTCCGCCCCATTTCGACGGAATGCCTCACATCCCTTTGACACTTCGAGAGGCACGCAGGGTTCACTTCTTCAAAAGGTGACCATGCGTGACTCCCCTTCAATATGTCGAGGAACCCCAATATCCCTGTGCCTACTGGAGTGGGACCATTGGTCTCCCGCCTTAGTTCGAGAAGCGTACCTTGTGCCCTGCTAATCCTTCAAGAGATTCCTAAGGGGTCCCTCTTAACTAGACAGGAGTCATGACTTCTCTGAACAAACACGAGTTTTGAAGGGCCGTCCCCGCCATAACTCGAGAATATACCCCAGGTCCCCGCCGCAACTCGAGAAAAACCATGAGACATCCCCATCGAAGCGAGATGGGGCCCGATTCCCCTGCATTTCATGCAGAGCAATTCTGTGATTCCCATCAAGCGTGTAAGGAGCCTTGACTTGCTTGATGGATCTCGAGAGAGTCCACAAGAACACTGTCACAAGTCTAGAGGGACCCTGAGGTCACTCCAACAGTGAGAACGAGTTCCATGCACCCCAAATCAACTCGAGATGAGGCCAAATTCCCTTGGCTTCACCACAGAGTCATCACCCGTTCGCCATCAAACACGACCAGTTGCTTGAATTTCTTTAGGCAACCCCAGAGATTCAATGAGAACACCGTCCCGAGCCTAGAGGAACGCCAAGTTCAGCAGAGCAACTCGAGGAATCCTCCGTGTTCCCTAATCGTCTCTAAATGAGAGCGGATTCACTGGCTTCGACTCAAGACATATTCCAACTTTCCATAAGCACCTCAACAGGAGGCTTCTCTCAGCAATAGGTATATGGGAGGGACCATGAATTTGCTGCCTCAAAGGGAATATACACCGAGAAGCCTTCACTTGACAGGAGGCCACATTTTCTTCCTGTGTCTTGAATACAGGCTCATCTTTCATCTCACAAGATGCTGGGATGTCTGAAGCCTATGTGGAAGCCCTATTGAACACCCTAGGTCCCTGCTTCATTTTGACGGAATGACTCACATCCCTTTGACAACTCTAGAGGCACGCGGAGTTCACATCTTCAAAACGTGACGATGCCTGAGTGCCCTTGACCAATGATAGGAATCCCAATATCCCTGTGGCTAAAGGAAATGGATGCTGGGTCACCCGCCTCACCTCGAGAAGTATCCCTTTTTCCCTGCCAAGCCTTGATGAGGTTCCTGAGGTGTCCCTAGTATCTAGAAAGGAGTCCTGAGGTCGCTGAACAAACACGAGTTTTGAAGGCCATCCCCACCGTAACTCGAGAATATACCACAGGTCCCCGCCGCAACTCGAGAAAAACAATGAGACATCCCCTCGAAGCGAGATGAGGCCCGATTCCCCTGCATTGCATGCAGAGAAATTTCGTGATCCCCATAAACATATAAGGATCCTCGAACTTGGTTGATGTATCTCGAGACAGTCCCAAGAACACTGTCACAAGTCTAGAGGGACCATGAGGTCATCCCATCAGCGCCAAGGACCTCCATGTACCCCAAATTAAATCGAGATGTTGGCCCGTCTCCCCTGCATTGAATCCAGAGCAATCACCGTTCTCAAGAAAACACGCCCAGGGGCTTGATTTCCTTTAGGCAACTCCAGAGATTCACCGAGAACACCGTCCCAAGTCTAGAGGAATACCAAGTTCAGCACAGCAACTCGAGGACTGCTCCGTGTACCCCAAATCATCTCGAGATGAGAGCTGATTCCCTGGCTTAGACTCAAGACGTATGCCAACGTTCTACAAGCACCTCAAGAGCAGGCTTCTCTCAGCAATAGGTATGTGAGAGAGACCCTGAATTTGCTGCCTCAAGTGGAATATAAACCGATATGACCTGACTCGAAAGGCGGCCGGACATCCTGGCAGTGTCTTGAATACAGGCTCGTCTTTTATGTCACAAGATGAAGGGATGTCTCAACAATCCCCTGTGGAGACCCTAGAGAAAGCCCTAAATCTCCGCCCCATTTCGACGGAATGCCTCACATCCCTTTGACACTTCGAGAGGCACGCAGGGTTCACTTCTTCAAAAGGTGACCTTGCGTGACTCCCCTTGAATATGGAGAGGAACCCCAATATCCCTGTGTCTACTGGAGTGGGACCACTGGTCTCCCGCCTTAGTTCGAGAAGCGTACCTTGTGCCCTGCTAATCCTTCAAGAGATTCCTAAGGGGTCCCTCTTCACTAGACAGGAGTCATGACTTCGCTGAACAAACACGAGTTTTGAAGGGCCGTCCCCGCCATAACTCGAGAATATACCCCAGGTCCCCGCCGCAACTCGAGAAAAACCATGAGACATCCCCATCGAAGCGAGATGAGGCCCGATTCCCCTGCATTGCATGCAGAGAAATTCCGTGATCCCCATAAACATATAAGGATCCTCGACTTGGTTGATGTATCTCGAGACAGTCCCCAAGATCACTGTCACAAGTCTAGAGGGACCCTGAGGTCACTCCAACAGTGAGAACGAGTTCCATGCACCCCAAATCAACTCGAGATGAGGCCAAATTCCCTTGCCTTCACCACAGAGTCATCACCCGTTCGCCATCAAACACGACCAGTTGCTTGAATTTCTTTAGGCAACCCCAGAGATTCAATGAGAACACCGTCCCGAGCCTAGAGGAACGCCAAGTTCAGCAGAGCAACTCGAGGAATCTTCTGTGTTCCCTAATCGTCTCGAGATGAGAGCTGATTTACTGGCTTCGACTCAAGACATATTCCAACTTTCCATAAGCACCTCAACAAGAGGCTTCTCTCAGCAATAGGTATGTGGGAGGGACCATGAATTTGCTGCCTCAAGTGGAATATACACCGAGAAGCCTTCACTTGACAGGAGGCCACATTTTCTTGCTGTGGCTTGAATACAGGCTCATCTTTCAGCTCACAAGATGCTGGGATGTCTGAAGCCTATGTGGAAGCCCTATTGAACACCCTAGGTCCCTGCTTCATTTTGACGGAATGACTCACATCCCTTTGACAACTCTAGAGGCACGCGGAGTTCACATCTTCAAAACGTGATGAT
>CM037425.1:64745663-64792996 GCA_020976825.1 Odocoileus hemionus
CTCTCATCTCGAGATGATTTGGGGTTACACGGAGCAGTCCTCGAGTTGCTGTGCTGATCTTGGTATTACTCTCGACTTGGGACGTTGTTTTCGGGTGAATATCTAGAGTTGCCTAATGGGAAATCAAGACCCTGGCCTGTTTTCTTGGGAACGGTGATTGCTCTGATTCAATGCAGTGGAGTCGGGCCACATCTCGATTTAATTTGGGGTACATGGATGTCCTTGGCGCTGATGGGATGACCTCAGGGTATCCCTCTAGACTTGTGGACAGTGTTCTTGGGGACTGTCTCGAGATACATCAACCAAGTCGAGGATCCTTATATGTTTAAATTGGGATCAGGAATTTCTCTGCATGCAAAAATGCAGGGGAATCGGGCCTTCATCCATCTGCTTCGAGGGAGGATGTCTCATTGTTTTACTCGAGTTGCGGCGTGAGGACCTGGGGTATATTCTCGAGTTACCGCGGGGGATGCCCCCTTCAAAACTCGTGTTTGATCAGCGATGTCAAGACTCCTTCTAGTTAGGAGGGAAACCTCAGGAATCTCTTCGAGGCTTGACAGGGCAAAAGGGACGCATGTCGAGGTGAGGCGGGAGACCCATGTTACCTTTCCAGTAGCCACAGGATATTGGAATTCGTATCAATGTTCAAGAGGAGTCAGGCATCGTTCACATCAGAAGCAGTGATCTCCGCGAGCTCTCGATGTATCAAAGATATGTGAGGCATTCCTTCGAAATGAGGCGTGGTCCTAGGCCATTCTCTTGGGTCTCCACAAAGGATTGAGACATACCTTCTTCTTGTGAGATGAAAGACCGGCCTCTATTCAAGGCACGGCGAAGAATTACGGCCGCCCTTTTGAGACAGGTTTTCTTCGGTGCATATTCCACTTGAGGCAGCAAATTTAGGGTCCCGCCCACATAACTATTGCTGAGATAAGCTCCTGGTTGAGGTGCCTGTGGAAAGTTGGCATGGGGCTTGCGTCTAATCCAGGGCTCAGCTCTCATCTTGAGACGATTTGGGGTACACGGAGCATTCCTCCAGTTGCTGTTCTAAACTTGGTATTCCTCTAGACTTGGGACGGTGTTCTGAGGGAATCTCTGGAGTTGCCTAGGGAAGTCAAACACACGTCGTGTTTGATGAGGAACGGGTGATATCTCTGGACTCAATGAAGGGGAATCGGGCTTCTTCTCGCATCGAGGGGGATGTCTGATTGTTTTTCTCGAGTTGCGGCGGGGACCTGTGGTATATTCTCGAGTTACGGTGGGGATAGCCTTCAAAAAAAACTCGTGTTTGTTCAGCGACCTCAGGATCCTGTCTAGATACTAGGGACACCTCAGGAATCTCATAGAGGCTTGGCAGGGCAAAAAGGGATACTTCTCGAGGTGAGGCGGGTGACCCAGCATCCATTTCCTATAGCCACAGGGATATTGGAATTCCTATCATTGGTCAAGGGCACTCAGGCCTCGTCACGTTTTGAAGATGTGAACTTCGCGTGCCTCTAGAGTTGTCAAAGGGATATGAGGCATTCCGTTGAAATGAAACAGGGACCTAGGGTGTTCAATAGGGCTTCTTCATATGCTTCAGACATCCCAGGATCTTGTGAGATGAAAGATGAGCCTGTATTCAAGCCACTGCAGGAAAATGCAGCCTCCTGTCGAGTGAAGGCTTCTCGGTGTATATTCCACTTGAGGCAGCAAATTCATGGTCCCTCCCACATACGTATTGCTGAGAGAAGCCTCCTGTTGAGGTCCTTATGGAAAGTTGGCATACGTCTTGACTCGAAGCCAGTGAATCAGCTCTCATCTCGAGACGATTAGGGAACACGGAGGATTCCTCGAGTTGCTGTGCTGAACTTTGCATTCCTCTAGGCTTGGGACGGTGTTCTCATTGAATCTCTGGGGTTGCCTTAAGAAATTCAAGCAACTGGTCGACTTTGATGCCGAACGAGGGAGGACTCTGTGGTGAAGGCAGGGAAATTTGGCCTCATCTCGAGTTGATTTGGGGTGCATGGAACTCCTTCTCATTGTTGGAGTGACCTCAGGGTCCCTCTAGACCTGTGACAGTGTCCTTGGGGGACTCTCTCGAGATCCATCAACATGTCAAGGCTCCTTAACGTTTGATGGTAATCACAGAATTGCTCTG
This sequence comes from Odocoileus hemionus, assembly GCA_020976825.1. Taxonomy (NCBI): domain Eukaryota; kingdom Metazoa; phylum Chordata; class Mammalia; order Artiodactyla; family Cervidae; genus Odocoileus; species Odocoileus hemionus. The sequence goes on from CM037425.1 coordinate 64,747,804, forward strand.
CATGAAATGCAGGGGAATTGGGCCTCATCTCGCTTCGAGGGGGATGTCTGATGGTTTTTCTCGAGTTGCGGCGGGGACCTGGGGTGTATTCTCGAGTTACGGCGGGGATGGCCCTTCAAAACTCGTGTTTGTTCAGCGAAGTCATGACTCTTGTCTAGTTAAGAGCGACCCCTTAGCAATCTCTTGAAGGATTGACAGGGCAGAAGGTATGCTTCTCGAAGTAAGGCGGGAGACCCACGGTCCCACTCCAGTAGCCACAGGGCTATTGGGGTTCCTATCCATGCTCAAGGGGAGTCATGCATGGTCACCTTTTGAAGAAGTGAACCCTGCGTGCCTCTCGAAGTGTCAAAGGGATGTGAGGCATTCCGTTGAAATGGGGCGGAGATTTCGGGCTTTCTCCAGGGTCTCCACAGGGGATTGAGACATCCCTTCATCTTGTGAGATAAAAGACGAGCCAGTATTCAAGACACTTCCAGGAAATCCGGCCTCCTTTCGAGTCAGGGCTTATCGGTTTATGTTCCACTTTAGGCAGCAAACTCAGGGTCTCTCTCACATACCTATTGCTGAGAGAAGCCTGCTCTTGAGGTGGTTGTAGAACGTTGGCATACGTCTTGAGTCTAAGCTAGGGAATCAGCTCTCATCTCGAGATGATTTGGGGTACACGGAGCAGTCCTCGAATTGCTGTGCTGAACTTGGTATTCCTCTAGACTTGGGACGGTGTTTTCGGTGAATCTTTGGAGTTGACTAAAGGAAATCAAGCCCCTGGGCGTGATTTCCTGGGAACGGTGATTGCTCTGGATTCAATGCAGGGGAGTCGGGCCACATCTCGATTTCATTTGGCGTACATGGAAGTCCTTGGCGCTGATGGGATGACCTCAGGGTACCTCTAGACTTGTGACAGTGTTCTTGGGGACTGGCGAGATATACATCAACCAAGTCGAGGATCCTTATATGTTTATGGGGATCACGGAATTTCTCTGCATGCAATGCAGGGGAATCGGGCCACATCTCGCTTCGAGGGAGATGTCTCATTGTTTTTCTCGAGTTGCGGCGGGGACCTGGGGTATATTCTCGAGTTACGGTGGGGATGGCCCTTCAAAACTCGTGTTTGTTCAGCAATTTCAGGACTCCTTCTAGTTAGGAGAGACACCTCAGGAATCTCTTCGAGGCTTGACAGGGGGAAAAGGGACGCTTGTCGAGGTGAGGAGGGAAAAACAGGTTCCCTTTCCAGTAGCCACAGGATATTCGAATTCGTATCAATGTTCAAGAGTTGTCAGGCATCGTCACGATCAGAAGCAGTGATCTCCGTGTGCCTCTCGAGCTATCAAAGATATGTGAGGCATTCCTTCGAAATGAGGCGTGGTCCTAGGGCATTCTCTTCGGTCTCCACAAAAGATTGAGACATACCTTCTTCTTGTGAGATGAAAGACTGGCCTCTATTCAAGCCACGGCGAGGAATTAAGGCGTCCTTTTGAGACAGGGTTTCTCGGTATATATTCCACTTGAGGCAGCAAATTTAGGGTCCCGCCCACATAACTATTGCTGAGATAAGCCTCCTCTTGAGGTGCTTGTGGAAAGTTGGCATGCGTCTTTGTCTAATTCAGGGACTCAGCTCTCATCTCGAGACGATTTGGGGTACACGGAGCATTCCTCCAGTTGCTGTTCTAAACTTGGTGTTCCTCTAGACTTGGGACGGTGTTCTCAGGGAATCTCTGGAGTTGCCTAAAGAAGTCAAACACACGTCGTGTTTGATGAGGAACGGGTGATATCTCTGGACTCAATGCAGGGGAATCGTGCTTCTTCTCGCATCGAGGGGGATGTCTGATTCTTTTTCTCGAGTTGCGGCGGGGACCTGTGGTATATTCTCGAGTTACGGTGGGGATGGCCTTCAAAACTCGTGTTTGTTCAGCGACCTCAGGATTCCTGTCTAGATACTAGGGACACCTCAGGAATCTCATCGAGGCTTGGCAGGGCAAAAAGGATACTTCTCGAGGTGAGGCGGGTGACCCAGCATCCATTTCCTATAGCCACAGGGATATTGGGATTCCTATCATTGGTCAAGGACACTCAGGCATCGTCACGTTTTGAAGATGTGAAATCTGCGTGCCTCTAGAGTTGTCAAAAGGATGTGAGGCATTCCGTCGAAATGAAGCAGGGACCTAGTGTGTTCAATAGGGCTTCCACATAGGCTTCAGACATCCCAGCATCTTGTGAGATGAAAGATGAGCCTGTATTCAAGCCACTGCAAGAAAATGCGGCCTCCTGTCGAGTGAAGGCTTCTCGGTGTATATTCCACTTGAGGCAGCAAATTCATGGTCCCTCCCACATACCTATTGCTGAGAGAAGCCTCCTCTTGAGGTGCTTATGGAAAGTTGGCATACGTCTTGAGTCGAAGCCAGTGAATCAGCTCTCATCTCGAGACGATTAGGGAACACGGAGGATTTCTCGAGTTGCTGTGCTGAACTTGGCGTTCCTCTAGGCTCGGGACGGTGTTCTCATTGAATCTCTGGGTTTGCCTAAATAAATTCAAGCAACTGGTCGTGTTTGATGGCGAACGGGGGATGACTCTGTGGTGAAGGCAGGGGAACTTGGCCTCATCTCGAGTTGATTTGGGGTGCATGGAACTCCTTCTCATTGTTGGAGTGACCTCAGGGTCCCTCTAGGCTTGTGACAGTGTTCTTGGGGACTCTCTCGAGATCCATCAAGCAAGTCAAGGCTCCTTACACGTTTGATGGGAATCACAGAATTGCTCTGCATGAAATGCAGGGGAATCGGGCCTCATCTCGCTTCGAGGGGGATGTCTCATGGTTTTTCTCGAGTTGCGGCGGGGACCTGGGGTATATTCTCGAGTTACGGCGGGGATGGCCCTTCAAAACTCGTGTTTGTTCATCGAAGTCATGACTCCTGTCTAGTTAAGAGGGACCCCTTAGGAATCTCTTGAAGGATTGGCAGGGCAAAAAGGTACGCTTCTCGAAGTAAGGTGGGAGACCCACGGTCCCACTCCAGTAGCCACAGGGATATTGGGGTTCTATTCATGCTCAAGGGGGAGTCACGCATGGTCACCTTTTGAAGAAGTGAACCCTGCGTGCCTCTCGAAGTGTCAAAGGGATGTGAGGCATTCCGTCGAAATGGGGCAGAGATTTAGGGCTTTCTCTAGGGTCTCCACAGGGGATTGAGACATCCCTTCATCTTGTGAGATAAAAGACGAGCCTGTATTCAAGACACTGCCAGGAAATCCGGCCTCCTTTCGAGTCAGGGCTTATCGGTTTATATTCCATTTGAGGCAGCAAACTCAGGGTCTCTCTCACATACGTATTGCTGAGAGAAGCCTGCTCTTGAGGTGCTTGTAGAACGTTGGCATACGTCTTGAGTCTAATCCAGGGAATCAGCTCTCATCTCAAGAAGTTTTGGGGTACACGGAGCAGTCCTCGAGTTGCTGTGCTGAACTTGGTATTCCTCTAGACTTGGGACGGTGTTCTCGGGGAATCTCTGGAGTTGCCTAAAGGAAATCAAGCCCCTGGGCGTGTTTTCCTGGGAACGGTGATTGCTCTGGATTCAATGCAGGGGAGTCGGGCCACATCTCGACTTCATTTGGGTACTTGGAGGTCCTTGGCGCTGATGGGGTGACCTCAGGTCCCTCAAGACTTGTGACAGTGTTCGTGGGAACTGTATCGAGATACATCAACCAAGTCGAGGATCCTTATATGTTTATGGGGTTCACGGAATTTCTCTGCATGCAATGCAGGGGAATCGGGCCTCATCTCGCTTCGAGGGGGATGTCTCATTGTTTTTCTCTAGTTGCGGCGGGGACGTGGGGTATATTCTCGAGTTACGGTGGGGAATGGCCCTTTCAAAACTCGTGTTTGTTCAGCGATGTCAGGACTCCTTCTAGTTAGGAGGGACACCTCAGGAATCTCTTCGAGGCCTTGACAGGGCAAAAGGGACGCTTGTCGAGGTGAGGCGGGAGACCCAGGTTCCTTTCCTGTAGCCACAGGATATTAGAATTCGTATCAATGTTCAAGAGATGTCAGGCATCGTCACCATCAGAAGCAGTGATCTCCGAGTGCCTCTCGAGGTATCAAAGATATGTGAGGCATTCTTTTGAAATGAGGCGTGGTCCTAGGGCATTCTCTTGGGTCTCCACAAAAGATTGAGACATACCTTCTTCTTGTGAGATGAAAGACTGGCCTCTATTCAAGCCACGGCCAGGAATTATGGCGTCCTTTTGAGACAGTTTTTCTCGGTGCATATTCCACTTGAGGCAGCAAATTTAGGGTCCTCCCCACATAACTATTGCTGAGATAAGCCTCCTCTTGAGGTGCTTGTGGAAAGTTGGCATGCGTCTTGAGTCTAATCCAGGGATTCAGCTCTCATCCTCGAGACGATTTGGCGTAAACGGAGCATTCCTCCAGTTGCTGTTTTAAACTTGGTGTTCCTCTAGACTTGGGACAGTGTTCTCAGGGAATCTCTGGAGTTGCTTAAAGAAGTCAAATCAGCGGTCGTGTTTGATGAGGAACGGGTGATATCTCTGGACTCAATGCAGGGGAATCGGGCTTCATCTCGCATCGAGGGGGATGTCTGATTGTTTTTCTCGAGTTGTGGCGGGGACCTGTGGTATATTCTCGAGTTACGGTCGGAATGGCCTTCAAAACTCGTGTTTGTTCAGCGACCTGAGGACTCCTGTCTAGATACTAGGGACACATCAGGAATCTCATCGAGGCTTGGCAGGCCAAAAGGGATACTTCTCGAGGTGAGGCGGGTGACCCAGCATCCATTTCCTATAGCCACAGGGATATTGGGATTCCTATCAATGGTCAAGGGCACTCAGGCATCGTCAAGTTTTGAAGATGTGAATTCCGAGTGCCTCTAGAGTTGTCAAAGGGATGTGAGGCATTCCGTCGAAATGAAGCAGGGACCTAGGGTGTTCAATAGGGCTTCCACATAGGCTTCAGACATCCCAGCATCTTGTGAGATGAAAGATGAGCCTGTATTCAAGCCACTGCAAGAAAATGCGGCCTCCTGTCGTGTGAAGGCTTCTCGGTGTATATTCCACCTGAGGCAGCAAATTCATGGTCCCTCCCACATAACTATTGCTGAGAGAAGCCTCCTGTTGAGGTGTTTATGGAAAGTTGGCATACGTCTTGAGTTGAAGCCAGTGAATCAGGTCTCATCTCGAGACGATTAGGGAACACGGGGGATTCCTTGTGTTTCTGTGCTGAAATTTGGTGTTCCTCTAGGCTCGGGACGGTGTTCTCATTGAATTTCTGGGATTGCCTAAAGAAATTCAAGCAACTGGTCGTGTTTGATGGCGAACGGGGGATGACTCTGTGGTGAAAGCAGGGGAACTTGGCCTCATCTCGAGTTGATTTGGGGTGCATGGAACTCCTTCTCGTTGTTGGAGTGACCTCAGGGTCCCTCTAGACTTGTGACAGTGTTCTTGGGGACTCTCTCGAGATCCATCAAGCAAGTCAAGGCTCCTTACACGTTTGATGGGAATCACAGAATTGCTCTGCATGAAATGCAGGGGAATCGGGCCTCATCTCGCTTCGATGGGGATGTCTCATGGTTTTTCTCGAGCTGTGGCGGTGACCTGGGGTATATTCTCGAGTTACGGCGGGGATGGCCCTTCAAAACTCGTGTTTGTTCAGCGAAGTCATGACTCCTGTCTAGTTAAGTGGGACCCCTTAGAAATTTCTTGAAGAATTGGCAGGGCAAAAGGTACGCTTCTCGAAGTAAGGCGGGAGACCCACTGTCCCACTCCAGTAGCCACAGGGATATTGGGGTTCCTATCCATGCTCAAGGGGAGTCACGCATGATCACCTTTTGAAGAAGTGAAATCTGCGTGCCTCTCGAAGTGTCAAAGGTATGTGAGGCATTTCCTCGAAATGGGGCGGAGGTATAGGGCTTTCTCTAGTGTCTCCAGAGGGGATTTAGACATCCCTTCATCTTGTGAGATAAAAGACGAGCCTGTATTCAAGACACTGCCAGGAAATCCGGCCTCCTTTCGAGTCAGGGCTTATCGGTTTATATTCCATTTGAGGAAGGAAACTAAGGGTCTCTCTCACATACCTATTGCTGAGAGAATCCTGCTCTTGAGGTGCTTGTAGAACGTTGGCATACGTCTTGAGTCTAAGCCAGGGAATCAGCTCTCATCTCGAGACGATTTGGGGTACATGGAGCAGTCCTCGAGTTGCTGTGCTGAACTTGGTATTCCTCTAGACTTGGGACGGTGTTCTCGGGGAATCTCTGGAGTTACCTAAAGGAAATCAAGCCCCTGGGCGTGGTTTTCCTGGGAACGGTGATTGCTCTGGATTCAATGCAGGGGAGTCGGGCCACATCTCGACTTTCATTTGGGGTACATGGAGGTCCTTGGCGCTGATGGGTGACCTCAGGGTCCCTCTAGACTTGTGACAGTGTTCTTGGGGACTGTCTCGAGATAGATCAACCAAGTCAAGGATCCTTATATGTTTATGGGGATCACGGAATTTCTCAACATGCAATGCAGGGGAATCGGGCCTCATCTCGCTTCGAGGGGGATGTCTCATTGTTTTTCTCGAGTTGCGGCGGGACCTGGTGTATATTTTCGAGTTACGGCGGGGATGGCCCTTCAAAACTCGTGTTTGTTCAGCTATGTCAGGACTCCTTCTAGTTAGGAGGGACACCTCAGGAATCTCTTCGAGGCTTGACAGGGCAAAAGGAACGATTGTCGAGGTGAGGCGGTATAGCCAGGTTCCCTTTCCAGTAGCCACAGGATATTGGAATTCGTATCAATGTTCAAGAGGAGTCAGGCATCGTCACCATCAGAAGCAATGATCTCCGCGTGCCTCTCCAGGTATCAAAGATATGTGAGGCATTCCTTCGAAATGAGGCGTGGTCCTAGGGCATTCTCTTGGGTCTCCACAAAGGATTGAGACATACATTCTTCTTGTGAGATGAAAGACGGGCCTCTATTCAATCCACTGCGAGGAATTACGGCGTCCTTTTGAGACAGGCTTTCTCGGTGCATATTCCACTTGAGGCAGCAAATTTAGGGTCCCTCCCAAATAATTATTGCTGAGATAAGCCTCCTCTTGAGGTGCTTGTGGAAAGTTGGCATGCGTCTTGAGTCTCATCCAGGGACTCAGCTCTCATCTCGAGACGATTTTTGGCGTACACGGAGCATTCCTCCAATTGCTGTTCTAAACTTGGTGTTCCTCTAAACTTGGGACGGTGTTCTGAGGGAATCTCTGGAGTTGCCTAAAGAAGTCAAAACACCGGTCGTGTTTGATGAGGAGAACGGGTGATATCTCTGGACTCAATGCAGGGGAATCGGGCTTCTTCTCGCATCGAGGGGGATATCTGATTGTTTTTCTCGAGTTGCGGCGGGGACCTGTGGTATATTCTCGAGTTACGGTGGGTATGGTCTTCAAAACTCGTGTTTGTTCTGCGACCTCAGGACTCCTGTCTAGATACTAGGGATACCTCAGGAATTTCATCGAGGATTTGCAGAGCAAAAGGGATACTCTTCGAGGTGAGGCGGGTGACCCAGCATCCATTTCCTATAGCCACAGGGATATTGATATTCCTATCATTGATCAAGTGCACTCAGGCATCGTCACGTTTTGAAGATGTGAATTCCGCGTTCCTCTAGAGTTGGCAAAGGGATGTGAGGCATTCCGTCGAAATGAAGCAGGGACCTAGGGTGTTCAATAGGGCTTCCACACGAGCTTCAGACATCCCAGCATCTTGTGAGATGAAAGATGAGCCTGTATTCAAGCCACTGCAAGAAAATGCGGCCTCCTGTCGAGTGAAGGCTTCTCGGTGTATATTTCACTTGAGACAGCTAATTCATGGTCCCTCCCACATACTTATTGCTGAGAGAAGCCTCCTGTTGAGGTGCTTATGGAAAGTTGGCATACGTCTTGAGATGAAGCCAGTGAATTAGCTCTCATCTCGAGACGATTAGGGAACACGGAGGATTCCTCGAGTTGCTGTGCTGAACTTGGCATTCCTCTAGGCTCGGAACGGTGTTCTCATTGAATCTCTGGGGTTGCCTAAAGAAATTCAACCAACTGGTCGTGTTTGATGGCGAACGGGGGATGACTCTGTGGTCAATACAGGGGAATCTGGCCTCATCTTGAGTTGATTTATTATACATGGAGCTCCTTCACACTGCTAGCGTGACGCCAGGCTCTCTCTAGATATGTGACAGTGATCTTGGGGACTGTCTGAAGATACATCAAGCAAGTCAAGGCTCCTTACATGTTTAATGGATTTACACAAATTCCTCTGCATCAAATGCAGGGGAATTGGGCCTCATCTCCCTTCGATGGGGAAGTCTCATTGTTTTTCACGAGTTGCGGCGGAGACCTGGGGTATGTTCTCGAGTTACGTCGGGGATGGATCTTCAAAACTCGTGTTTGTTCAGCGAATAAGTACTTCTGTCTAGCTATGAGGGACACCTCAGGATCTCTTTGAGGTTTGGCAGGGCAAAAGGGACACTTCTCGATGTTAGGCGGGAGACCATGGTAACTTTCCTGTAACAATAGGGATATTGGGATTCCTATCAATGTTCAAGGTGTGACAGGCATCGTCACCTTTTGACGCAGTGAACTCTGCATGCCTCCCGAGTGTTAAAGGGATGTGAGACATTCTGACGAAATGAGGCGGGGTTATAGAGCTTTCTCTATGTCTCCACAAGGGTTTCAGACTTCCCTTCCTCTTGTCAACCGATAGAAGAGCCTGTATTCAAGCCACTGCAAGAAAATCCAGTCCTCCTTTCGAAGTCAAGGCTTCTCGGTGTATATTCCACTTGAGGCAGCTAACTCAGGGTCCCTCCAACATACCTATTGCTGAGAGAAGCCTCCTGTTGAGGTGCTTATGGAAAGTTGTCATACGTCTTGAGTCGAAGCTAGTGAATCAGCTCTCATCTCGAGACGATTAGGGGGTACACGGAGGATTCCTCGAGTTGGTGTGCTGAACTTCGTGTTCCTCTAGACTTGGGACGGTGTTCTCGGGGAATCTCTGAACTTGCCTAAAGAAAATCAAGCCCACTGGTCGTGTTTGATGGTGAACGGAGGATTGACTCTGTGGTGAAGGCAGGGGAATTTGGCCTCATATCGAGTTGATTTGGGGTGCATGGACCTCCTTCTCATTGTTGGAGTGACCTCAGGGTCCCTCTAGACTTGTGACAATGTTCTTGGGGACTCTCTCGAGATCCATCAAGCAAGTGAAGGCCCCTTACATATTTGATGGGGATCACAGAATGGCTCTTCATGAAATGCAGGGGAATCGGGCCTCATCTCGCTTCGAGGGGGATGTCTCATGGTTTTTGTCGAGTTGCGGCGGGGACCTGGGGTATATTCTCGAGTTACGGCGGGGATGGTCCTTCAAAACTCGTGTTTGTTCAGCGAAGAAATGACTCCTGTCTAGTTAGAGGCTCCCCTTAGGAGTCTCTTGAAGGATTGGCAGGGCAAAAGGTACGCATCTCGAAGTAAGGCGGGAGGCCCACGGTTCCACTACAGTAGCAACAGGGTTATTGGGTTCCTATCCATGCTCAAGGGGAGTCACGCATGGTCACCATGTTGAAGAAGTGCTCTCTGCGTGCCTCTCGAAGTGTCAAAGGGATGTGAGGCATTCCGTCGAATTGGGGCGGAGATTTAGGGCTTTCTCTAGGGTCTCCACAGGGGATTGAGACATCCCTTCATCTTGTGAGATAAAAGACGAGCCTGTATTCAAGACACTGCCAGGAATTCTGGCCTCCTTTCGAGTCAGGGCTTATCGGTTTTTATTCCACTTGACGCAGCAAATTTAGGGTCCCTCCCACATAACTATTGCTGAGATAAGCCTCCTCTTAAGGTGCTTGTGGAAAGTTGTCATGCGTCTTGAGTCTAATGCAGGGACTCAGCTATCATCTCGAGACGATCTGGGGTACACGGAGCATTCCTCCAGTCGCTGTTCTAATCTTGGTGTTCCTCTAGACTTGGGACGGTGTTCTCAGGGAATCTCTGGAATTGCCGAATGAAGTCAAAACACCGGTCGTGTTTGATGAGGAACGGGTAATATCTCTGAACTCAATGCAGGGAAATCGGCTTCTCCTCGCATCGAGGTGGATGTCTGATTGTTTTTCCCGAGTTTCGGTGGGGACCTGTGGTATATCTCGAGTTAAGGTGGGGATGGCCTTCAAAACTCGTGTTTGTTCAGCGACCTCAGGACTCCTGTCTAGATACTAGGGACACCTCAGGAATCTCATCGAGGCTTGGCAGGGCAAAAGGGATACTTCTCGAGGTGAGGGGGCTGACCCAGGGTCCATTTCCTATAGCCACAGGGATATTGGGATTCCTATCAATGGTCAAGGGCACTCAGGCATCGTCCCGTTTGGAAGATGTGAACTCCACGTGCCCCTGGAGTTGTCAAAGGGATGTGAGGCATTCCGTCGAAATGAAGCAGGGACCTAGAGTGTTCTATAGGGATTCCACAGAGCTTCCGACATCCCAGCATCTTGTGAGATGAAAGATGAGCCTGTATTCAAGCCACTGCAAGAAAATGCGGCCTCCTGTCGAGTGAAGGCTTCTCGGTGTATATTTCACTTGAGACAGCTAATTCATGGTCCCTCCCACATACTTATTGCTGAGAGAAGCCTCCTGTTGAGGTGCTTATGGAAAGTTGGCATACGTCTTGAGATGAAGCCAGTGAATTAGCTCTCATCTCGAGACGATTAGGGAACACGGAGGATTCCTCGAGTTGCTGTGCTGAACTTGGCGTTCCTCTAGGCTCGGAACGGTGTTCTCATTGAATCTCTGGGGTTGCCTAAAGAAATTCAACCAACTGGTCGTGTTTGATGGCGAACGGGGGATGACTCTGGTGTCAATACAGGGGAATCTGGCCTCATCTTGAGTTGATTTGTTATACATGGAGCTCCTTCACACTGCTAGCGTGACGCCAGGCTCTCTCTAGATATGTGACAGTGATCTTGGGGACTGTCTGGAGATACATCAAGCAAGTCAAGGCTCCTTACATGTTTAATCGGATTACCAAATTCCTCTGCATCAAATGCAGGGGAATTGGGCCTCATCTCCCTTCGAGGGGGAAGTCTCATTGTTTTTCACGAGTTGCGGCGGAGACCTGGGGTATGTTCTCGAGTTACGTCGGGGATGGATCTTCAAAACTCGTGTTTGTTCAGCGACATAAGTACTTCTGTCTAGCTATGAGGGACACCTCAGGATCTCTTTGAGGTTTGGCAGGGCAAAAGGGACACTTCTCGATGTTAGGCGGGAGACCATGGTAACTTTCCTGTAACAATAGGGATATTGGGATTCCTATCAATGTTCAAGGTGTGACAGGCATCGTCACCTTTTGACGCAGTGAACTCTGCATGCCTCCCGAGGTGTTAAAGGGATGTGAGACATTCTGACGAAATGAGGCAGGGACATAGAGCTTTCTCTATGGTCTCCACAAGGGTTTCAGACTTCCCTTCCTCTTGTCAACCGATAGAAGAGCCTGTATTCAAGCCACTGCAAGAAAATCCAGTCTCCTTTCAAGTCAAGGCTTCTCGGTGTATATTCCACTTGAGGCAGCTAACTCAGCGTCCCTCCAACATACCTATTGCTGAGAGAAGCCTCCTGTTGAGGTGCTTATGGAAAGTTGTCATACGTCTTGAGTCGAAGCTAGTGAATCAGCTCTCATCTCGAGACGATTAGGGAACACGGAGGATTCCTCGAGTTGGTGTGCTGAACTTCGTGTTCCTCTAGACTTGGGACGGTGTTCTCGTTGAATCTCTGAACTTGCCTAAAGAAAATCAAGCCACTGGTCGTGTTTGATGGTGAACGGAGGATGACTCTGTGGTGAAGGCAGGGGAATTTGGCCTCATATCGAGTTGATTTGGGGTGCATGGACCTCCTTCTCATTGTTGGAGTGACCTCAGGGTCCCTCTAGACTTGTGACAATGTTCTTGGGGACTCTCTCGAGATCCATCAAGCAAGTGAAGGCCCCTTACATATTTGATGGGGATCACAGAATGGCTCTTCATGAAATGCAGGGGAATCGGGCCTCATCTCGCTTCGAGGGGTATGTCTCATGGTTTTTGTCGAGTTGCGGCGGGGACCTGGGGTATATTCTCGAGTTACGGCGGGGATGGTCCTTCAAAACTCGTGTTTGTTCAGCGAAGAAATGACTCCTGTCTAGTTAAGAGGCTCCCCTTAGGAGTCTCTTGAAGGATTGGCAGGGCAAAAGGTACGCATCTCGAAGTAAGGCGGGAGGCCCACGGTTCCACTACAGTAGCAACAGGGTTATTGGGTCCTATCCATGCTCAAGGGGAGTCACGCATGGTCACCTGTTGAAGAAGTGCTCTCTGCGTGCCTCTCGAAGTGTCAAAGGGATGTGAGAGGCATTCCGTCGAATTGGGGCGGAGATTTAGGGCTTTCTCTAGGGTCTCCACAGGGGATTGAGACATCCCTTCATCTTGTGAGATAAAAGACGAGCCTGTATTCAAGACACTGCCAGGAATTCTGGCCTCCTTTCGAGTCAGGGCTTATCGGTTTTTATTCCACTTGACGCAGCAAATTTAGGGTCCCTCCCACATAACTATTGCTGAGATAAGCCTCCTCTTAAGGTGCTTGTGGAAAGTTGTCATGCGTCTTGAGTCTAATGCAGGGACTCAGCTATCATCTCGAGACGATCTGGGGTACACGGAGCATTCCTCCAGTCGCTGTTCTAATCTTGGTGTTCCTCTAGACTTGGGACGGTGTTCTCAGGGAATCTCTGGAATTGCCGAATGAAGTCAAAACACCGGTCGTGTTTGATGAGGAACGGGTAATATCTCTGAACTCAATGCAGGGAAATCGGCTTCTCCTCGCATCGAGGTGGATGTCTGATTGTTTTTCCCGAGTTTCGGTGGGGACCTGTGGTATATCTCGAGTTAAGGTGGGGATGGCCTTCAAAACTCGTGTTTGTTCAGCGACCTCAGGACTCCTGTCTAGATACTAGGGACACCTCAGGAATCTCATCGAGGCTTGGCAGGGCAAAAGGGATACTTCTCGAGGTGAGGGGGCTGACCCAGGGTCCATTTCCTATAGCCACAGGGATATTGGGATTCCTATCAATGGTCAAGGGCACTCAGGCATCGTCCCGTTTGGAAGATGTGAACTCCACGTGCCCCTGGAGTTGTCAAAGGGATGTGAGGCATTCCGTCGAAATGAAGCAGGGACCTAGAGTGTTCTATAGGGATTCCACAGAGGCTTCCGACATCCCAGCATCTTGTGAGATGAAAGATGAGCCTGTATTCAAGCCACTGCAAGAAAATGCGGCCTCCTGTCGAGTGAAGGCTTCTCGGTGTATATTTCACTTGAGACAGCTAATTCATGGTCCCTCCCACATACTTATTGCTGAGAGAAGCCTCCTGTTGAGGTGCTTATGGAAAGTTGGCATACGTCTTGAGATGAAGCCAGTGAATTAGCTCTCATCTCGAGACGATTAGGGAACACGGAGGATTCCTCGAGTTGCTGTGCTGAACTTGGCCTTCCTCTAGGCTCGGAACGGTGTTCTCATTGAATCTCTGGGGTTGCCTAAAGAAATTCAACCAACTGGTCGTGTTTGATGGCGAACGGGGGATGACTCTGGTGTCAATACAGGGGAATCTGGCCTCATCTTGAGTTGATTTGTTATACATGGAGCTCCTTCACACTGCTAGCGTGACGCCAGGCTCTCTCTAGATATGTGACAGTGATCTTGGGGACTGTCTGGAGATACATCAAGCAAGTCAAGGCTCCTTACATGTTTAATCGGATTACCAAATTCCTCTGCATCAAATGCAGGGGAATTGGGCCTCATCTCCCTTCGAGGGGGAAGTCTCATTGTTTTTCACGAGTTGCGGCGGAGACCTGGGGTATGTTCTCGAGTTACGTCGGGGATGGATCTTCAAAACTCGTGTTTGTTCAGCGACATAAGTACTTCTGTCTAGCTATGAGGGACACCTCAGGATCTCTTTGAGGTTTGGCAGGGCAAAAGGGACACTTCTCGATGTTAGGCGGGAGACCATGGTAACTTTCCTGTAACAATAGGGATATTGGGATTCCTATCAATGTTCAAGGTGTGACAGGCATCGTCACCTTTTGACGCAGTGAACTCTGCATGCCTCCCGAGGTGTTAAAGGGATGTGAGACATTCTGACGAAATGAGGCAGGGACATAGAGCTTTCTCTATGGTCTCCACAAGGGTTTCAGACTTCCCTTCCTCTTGTCAACCGATAGAAGAGCCTGTATTCAAGCCACTGCAAGAAAATCCAGTCTCCTTTCAAGTCAAGGCTTCTCGGTGTATATTCCACTTGAGGCAGCTAACTCAGCGTCCCTCCAACATACCTATTGCTGAGAGAAGCCTCCTGTTGAGGTGCTTATGGAAAGTTGTCATACGTCTTGAGTCGAAGCTAGTGAATCAGCTCTCATCTCGAGACGATTAGGGAACACGGAGGATTCCTCGAGTTGGTGTGCTGAACTTCGTGTTCCTCTAGACTTGGGACGGTGTTCTCGTTGAATCTCTGAACTTGCCTAAAGAAAATCAAGCCACTGGTCGTGTTTGATGGTGAACGGAGGATGACTCTGTGGTGAAGGCAGGGGAATTTGGCCTCATATCGAGTTGATTTGGGGTGCATGGACCTCCTTCTCATTGTTGGAGTGACCTCAGGGTCCCTCTAGACTTGTGACAATGTTCTTGGGGACTCTCTCGAGATCCATCAAGCAAGTGAAGGCCCCTTACATATTTGATGGGGATCACAGAATGGCTCTTCATGAAATGCAGGGGAATCGGGCCTCATCTCGCTTCGAGGGGTATGTCTCATGGTTTTTGTCGAGTTGCGGCGGGGACCTGGGGTATATTCTCGAGTTACGGCGGGGATGGTCCTTCAAAACTCGTGTTTGTTCAGCGAAGAAATGACTCCTGTCTAGTTAAGAGGCTCCCCTTAGGAGTCTCTTGAAGGATTGGCAGGGCAAAAGGTACGCATCTCGAAGTAAGGCGGGAGGCCCACGGTTCCACTACAGTAGCAACAGGGTTATTGGGTCCTATCCATGCTCAAGGGGAGTCACGCATGGTCACCTGTTGAAGAAGTGCTCTCTGCGTGCCTCTCGAAGTGTCAAAGGGATGTGAGGCATTCCGTCGAATTGGGGCGGAGATTTAGGGCTTTCTCTAGGGTCTCCACAGGGGATTGAGACATCCCTTCATCTTGTGAGATAAAAGACGAGCCTGTATTCAAGACACTGCCAGGAATTCTGGCCTCCTTTCGAGTCAGGGCTTATCGGTTTTTATTCCACTTGACGCAGCAAATTTAGGGTCCCTCCCACATAACTATTGCTGAGATAAGCCTCCTCTTAAGGTGCTTGTGGAAAGTTGTCATGCGTCTTGAGTCTAATGCAGGGACTCAGCTATCATCTCGAGACGATCTGGGGTACACGGAGCATTCCTCCAGTCGCTGTTCTAATCTTGGTGTTCCTCTAGACTTGGGACGGTGTTCTCAGGGAATCTCTGGAATTGCCGAATGAAGTCAAAACACCGGTCGTGTTTGATGAGGAACGGGTAATATCTCTGAACTCAATGCAGGGAAATCGGCTTCTCCTCGCATCGAGGTGGATGTCTGATTGTTTTTCCCGAGTTTCGGTGGGGACCTGTGGTATATCTCGAGTTAAGGTGGGGATGGCCTTCAAAACTCGTGTTTGTTCAGCGACCTCAGGACTCCTGTCTAGATACTAGGGACACCTCAGGAATCTCATCGAGGCTTGGCAGGGCAAAAGGGATACTTCTCGAGGTGAGGGGGCTGACCCAGGGTCCATTTCCTATAGCCACAGGGATATTGGGATTCCTATCAATGGTCAAGGGCACTCAGGCATCGTCCCGTTTGGAAGATGTGAACTCCACGTGCCCCTGGAGTTGTCAAAGGGATGTGAGGCATTCCGTCGAAATGAAGCAGGGACCTAGAGTGTTCTATAGGGATTCCACAGAGGCTTCCGACATCCCAGCATCTTGTGAGATGAAAGATGAGCCTGTATTCAAGCCACTGCAAGAAAATGCGGCCTCCTGTCGAGTGAAGGCTTCTCGGTGTATATTCCACTTGAGGCAACAAAGTCATGGTCCCTCCCACATACCTATTGCTGAGAGAAGCCTCCTGTTGAGGTGCTTATGGAAAGTTGGCATACATCTTGAGTCGAAGCCAGTGAATCAGCTCTCATCTCGAGACGATTGGGGAACACGGAGGATTCCTCGAGTTGCTGTGCTGAACTTGGCATTCCTCTAGGCTCGGGACGGAGTTCTCATTGAATCTCTGGGGTTGCCTAAAGAAAATCAAGCAACTGGCCTTGTTTGATGGCGAACGGGGGATGACTCTGTGGTGAAGGGAGGGGAACGTGGCCTCATCTCGAGTTGATTTGGGGTCCTTGGAACTCCTTCTCATTGTTGGAGTGACCTCAGGGTCCCTCTAGACTTGTGACAGTGTTCTTGGGGACTCTCTCGAGATCCATCAAGCAAGTCAAGGCTCCTTACACGTTTGATGTGTATCACAGAATTGCTCTGCATGAAATGCAGGAGAATCCGGCCTCAGCTCGCTTCGAGGGGGATGTCTCATGGTTTTTCTTGAGTCGCGGCGGTGACCTGGGGTATATTCTCGAGTTACGGCGGGGATGGCCCTTCATAATTCGTGTTTGTTCAGCGAAGTCAAGACTCCTGTCTAGTTAAGTGGACCCCTTAGGAATCTCTTGAAGGATTGGCAGGGCAAAAGGTACGCTTCTCGAAGTAAGGCGGGAGACCCACGGTCCCACTCCAGTAGCCACAGGAATATTGGGGTTCCTATCCATGCTCATGGGGAGTCACGCATGGTCACCTTTGAAGAAGTGAACTCTGCGTGCCTCTCTAAGTGTCAAAGGGATGTGAGACATTTCGTCGAAATGGGGCGGAGATTTAGGGCTTCCTCTAGGGTCTCCAGAGGGGATTGAGACATCCCTTCATCTTGTAAAATAAAAGACGAGCCTATATTCAAGACACTGCCAGGAAATCCGGCCTCCTTTCGAGTCAGGGCTTATCGGTTTATATTCCACTTGAGGCAGCAAACTAAGGGTCTCTCTCACATTCCTATTGCTGAGAGAATCCTGCTCTTGAGGTGCTTGTAGAACGTTGGCATATGTCTTGAGTCTAAGCCAGGGAATCAGCTCTCATCTCGAGACGATTTGGGGTACACGGAGCAGTCCTCGAGTTGCTGTGTTGAACTTGGTATTCCTCTAGACTTGGGACAGTGTTCTCGGGGAATCTCTGGAGTTACCTAAAGGAAATCAAGCCCCTGGGCGTGGTTTCTTGGGAACGGTGATTGCTCTGGATTCAATGCAGGGGAGTCGGGCCACATCTCGATTTAATTTGGGGTACATGGAGGTCCTTGGCGCTGATGGTTGACCTCAGGGTCCCTCTAGACTTGTGACAGTGTTCTTGGGGACTGTCTCGAGATACATCAACCAAGTCGAGGATCCGTATATGTTTATGGGGATCACGGAATTGCTCTACATGCAATGCAGGGGAATCGGGCCTCATCTCACTTCGAGGGTGATGTCTCATTGATATTCTCGAGGTGCGGCCTGGACCTGGGGAATATTCTAGAGTTTCTTTGGGGATGGCCTTCAAAACTCGTGTTTGTTCAGCGATGTCAGGACTCCTTCTAGTTAGTAGGGACACCTCAGGTATCTCTTCGAGGCTTGACAGTGCAAAAGGAACGCTTGTCGAGGTGAGGCGGGAGACCCAGGTTCCTTTTCCAGTAGCCACAGGATATTGGAATTCGTATCAATGTTCAAGAGGTGTCAGGCATCGTAACCATCAGATGCAGTGATCTCCGCGTGCCTCTCGAGGTATCAAAGATATGTGAGGCATTCCTTCGAAATGAGGCGTGGTCCTAGGGCATTCTCTTGGGTCTCCACAAAGGATTGAGACATACCTTCTTCTTGTGAGATGAAAGACGGGCCTCTATTCAAGCCACGGCGAGGAATTACGGCTTCCTTTTGAGACAGGGTTTCTCGGTGCATATTCCACTTGAGGCAGCAAAATTAGGGTCCCTCCCACATAACTATTGCTGAGATAATCCTCCTCTTGAGGTGCTTGTGGAAAGTTGGCATGAGTCTTGAGTCTCATCCAGGGACTCAGCTCTCATCTCGAGACGATTTTGGGTACACGGAGCATTCCTCCAATTGCTGTTCTAAACTTGGTGTTCCTCTAGACTTGGGACAGTGTTCTCAGGGAATCTCTGGAGTTGCCTAAAGAAGTGAAAACACCGGTCGTGTTTTATGAGGAACGGGTAATATCTCTGGACTCAATGCAGGGGAATCGGGCTTCTTCTCGCATCGAGGGGGATATCTGATGGTTTTTCTCGAGTTGCGGCGGGGACCTGTGGTATATTCTCGAGTTACGGTGGGGATGGCCTTCAAAACTCGTGTTTGTTCAGCGACCTCAGGACTCCTGTCTAGGTACTAGGGACACCTCAAGAATCTCATCGAGGCTTGGCAGAGCAAAATGGATACTTCTCGAGGTGAGGCGGGTGACACAGCATCCATTTCCTATAGCCACAGGGATATTGGGATTCCTATCACAGGTCAAGTGCACTCAGGCATCGTCACGTTTTGAAGATGTGAACTACGCGTTGCTCTAGAGTTGTCAAGGGGATGTGAGGCATTCCGTCGAAATGAAGCAGGGACCAAGGGTGTTCATTAGGGCTTCCACATAAGCTTCAGACATCCCAGCATCTTGTGAGATGAAAGATGAGCCTGTATTCAAGCCACTGCAAGAAAATGGGGCGTCCTGTCGAGTGAAGGCTTCTCGGTGTATATTCCACTTGAGGCAACAAAGTCATGGTCCCTCCCACATACCTATTGCTGAGAGAAGCCTCCTGTTGAGGTGCTTATGGAAAGTTGGCATACATCTTGAGTCGAAGCCAGTGAATCAGCTCTCATCTTGAGACGATTGGGGAACACGGAGGATTCCTCGAGTTGCTGTGCTGAACTTGGCATTCCTCTAGGCTCGGGACGGAGTTCTCATTGAATCTCTGGGGTTGCCTAAAGAAAATCAAGCAACTGGTCTTGTTTGATGGCGAACGGGGGATGACTCTGTGGTGAAGGGAGGGGAACGTGGCCTCATCTCGAGTTGATTTGGGGTCCTTGGAACTCCTTCTCATTGTTGGAGTGACCTCAGGGTCCCTCTAGACTTGTGACAGTGTTCTTGGGGACTCTCTCGAGATCCATCAAGCAAGTCAAGGCTCCTTACACGTTTGATGTGTATCACAGAATTGCTCTGCATGAAATGCAGGAGAATCCGGCCTCATCTCGCTTCGAGGGGGATGTCTCATGGTTTTTCTCGAGTCGCGGCGGTGACCTGGGGTATATTCTCGAGTTACGGCGGGGATGGCCCTTCATAATTCGTGTTTGTTCAGCGAAGTCAAGACTCCTGTCTAGTTAAGTGGACCCCTTAGGAATCTCTTGAAGGATTGGCAGGGAAAAAGGTACGCTTCTTGAAGTAAGGCGTGAGACCCACGGTCCCACTCCAGTAGCCACAGGAATATTGGGGTTCCTATACATGCTCATGGGGAGTCACACATGGTCACCTTTGAAGAAGTGAACTCTGCATGCCTCTGTAAGTGTCAAAGGGATGTGAGACATTTCGTCGAAATGGGGCGGAGATTTAGGGCTTTCTCTAGGGTCTCCAGAGGGGATTGAGACATCCCTTCATCTTGTGAAATAAAAGACGAGCCTATATTCAAGACACTGCCAGGAAATCCGGCCCCCTTTCGAGTCAGGGCTTATCGGTTTATATTCCCCTTGAGGCAGCAAACTAAGGGTCTCTCTCACATTCCTATTGCTGAGAGAATCCTGCTCTTGAGGTGCTTGTAGAACGTTGGCATATGTCTTGAGTCTAAGCCAGGGAATCAGCTCTCATCTCGAGACGATTTGGGGTACACGGAGCAGTCCTCGAGTTGCTGTGTTGAACTTGGTATTCCTCTAGACTTGGGACAGTGTTCTCGGGGAATCTCTGGAGTTACCTAAAGGAAATCAATCCCCTGGGCGTGGTTTCTTGGGAACGGTGATTGCTCTGGATTCAATGCAGGGGAGTCGGGCCACATCTCGATTTAATTTGGGGTACATGGAGGTCCTTGGCGCTGATGGTTGACCTCAGGGTCCCTCTAGACTTGTGACAGTGTTCTTGGGGACTGTCTCGAGATACATCAACCAAGTCGAGGATCCGTATATGTTTATGGGGATCACGGAATTGCTCTACATGCAATGCAGGGGAATCGGGCCTCATCTCACTTCGAGGGTGATGTCTCATTGATATTCTCGAGGTGCGGCCTGGACCTGGGGAATATTCTCGAGTTTCTTTGCGGATGGCCTTCAAAACTCGTGTTTGTTCAGCGATGTCAGGACTCCTTCTAGTTAGTAGGGACACCTCAGGAATCTCTTCGAGGCTTGACAGTGCAAAAGGAACGCTTGTCGAGGTGAGGCGGGAGACCCAGGTTCCTTTTCCAGTAGCCACAGGATATTGGAATTCGTATCAATGTTCAAGAGGTGTCAGGCATCGTAACCATCAGATGCAGTGATCTCCGCGTGCCTCTCGAGGTATCAAAGATATGTGAGGCATTCCTTCGAAATAAGGCGTGGTCCTAGGGCATTCTCTTGGGTCTCCACAAAGGATTGAGACATACCTTCTTCTTGTGAGATGAAAGACGGGCCTCTATTCAAGCCACGGCGAGGAATTACGGCTTCCTTTTGAGAGAGGGTTTCTCGGTGCATATTCCACTTGAGGCAGCAAAATTAGGGTCCCTCCCACATAACTATTGCTGAGATAATCCTCCTCTTGAGGTGCTTGTGGAAAGTTGGCATGAGTCTTGAGTCTCATCCAGGGACTTAGCTTTCATCTCGAGACGATTTTGGGTACACGGAGCATTCCTCCAATTGCTGTTCTAAACTTGGTGTTCCTCTAGACTTGGGACAGTGTTCTCAGGGAATCTCTGGAGTTGCCTAAAGAAGTGAAAACACCGGTCGTGTTTTATGAGGAACGGGTAATATCTCTGGACTCAATGCAGGGGAATCGGGCTTCTTCTCGCATCGAGGGGGATATCTGATGGTTTTTCTCGAGTTGCGGCGGGGACCTGTGGTATATTCTCGAGTTACGGTGGGGATGGCCTTCAAAACTCGTGTTTGTTCAGCGACCTCAGGACTCCTGTCTAGGTACTAGGGACACCTCAAGAATCTCATCGAGGCTTGGCAGAGCAAAATGGATACTTCTCGAGGTGAGGCGGGTGACACAGCATCCATTTCCTATAGCCACAGGGATATTGGGATTCCTATCACAGGTCAAGTGCACTCAGGCATCGTCACGTTTTGAAGATGTGAACTACGCGTTGCTCTAGAGTTGTCAAGGGGATGTGAGGCATTCCGTCGAAATGAAGCAGGGACCAAGGGTGTTCATTAGGGCTTCCACATAAGCTTCAGACATCCCAGCATCTTGTGAGATGAAAGATGAGCCTGTATTCAAGCCACTGCAAGAAAATGCGGCCTCCTGTCTAGTGAAGGCTTCTCGGTGTATATTCCACTTGTGACAGCTAATTCATGGTCCCTCCCACATACTTATTGCTGAGAGAATCCTCCTGTTGAGGTGCTTATGGAAAGTTGGCATACGTTTTGAGACGAAGCCAGTGAATTTGCTTTCATCTCGAGACATTAGGGAACACGGAGGATTCCTCGAGTTGCTGTGCTGAACTTGGCGTTCCTCTAGGCTCGTGATGGTGTTCTCATTGAATCTCTGGTGTTGCCTAAAGGAATTCAAGCAACTGTTCGTTTTTGATGGCGAACGGGGGATGACTCTGGAGTCAATGCAGTTGAATCCGGCCTCACCTTGAGTTGATTTGTTGTACATGGAGCTCCTTCACACTGCTAGCGTGACGCCAGGGTCTCTCTAGATATGTGACAGTGTTCTTGAGGACTGTCTGGAGATACATCAAGAAAGTCAAGGCTCCTTACATGTTTGATGGGGATTACCAAATTCCTCTGCATCAAATGCAGGGGAATTGGGCCTCATCTCCCTTCGAGGGGGAAGTCTCATTGTTTTTCACGAGTTGCGGCGGAGACCTGGGGTATGTTCTCGAGTTACGTCGGGGATGGATCTTCAAAACTCGTGTTTGTTCAGCGACATCAGTACTCCTGTCTAGTTATGAGGGACACCTCAGGAATCTCTTCGAGGTTTGGCAGGGCAAAAGGGACACTTCTCGAGGTTAGGCGGGAGACCATGTAACTTTTCCGTAACAATAGTGATATTGGGATTCCTATCAATGTTCAAGGTGTGACAGGCATCGTCACCTTTTGAAGCAGTGAACTCTGCATGCCTCCCGAGGTGTTAAAGGGATGTGAGACATTCTGACGAAATGAGGCAGGGACATAGAGCTTTCTCTATGGTCTCCACAAGGGTTTCAGACTTCCCTTCCTCTTGTCAGACGATAGAAGAGCCTGTATTCAAGACACTGCAAGAAAATCCAGTCTCCTTTCGAGGCAAGGCTTCTCGGTGTATATTCCACTTGAGGCAGCAAACTCAGCGTCCCTCCAACATACCTATTGCTGAGAGAAGCCTCCTGTTGAGGTGCTTATGGAAAGTTGGCATACGTCTTGAGTCGAAGCCAGTGAATCAGCTCTCATCTCGAGACGATTAGGGAACACGGGGGATTCCTCGAGTTGGTGTGGTAAAATTCGTGTTCCTCTAGACTTGGGACGGTGTTCTCGTTGAATCTCTGGACTTGCCTAAAGAAAATCAAGCCACTGGTCGTGTTTGATGGTGAACGGAGGATGACTCTGTGGTGAAGGCAGGGGAATTTGGCCTCATCTCGAATTGATTTGGGGTGCATGGAACTCCTTCTCATTGTTGGAGTGACCTCAGGGTCCCTCTAGACTTGTGACAGTGTTCTTGGGGACTCTCTCGAGATCCATCAAGCAAGTGAAGGCTCCTTACATGTTTGATGGGGATCACAGAATTGCTCTGCATGAAATGCAGGGGAATCGGGCCTCATCTCGCTTCGAGTGGTATGTTTCATGCTTTTTCTCGAGTTGCCGTGGGGACCTGGGATATATTCTCGAGTTACGGCGGGGATGGTCCTTCAAAACTCGTGTTTGTTCAGCGAAGAAATGACTCCTGTCTAGTTAAGAGGGACCACTTAGGAGTCTCTTTAAGGATTGGCAAGGCAAAAGGTACGCTTCTCGAAGTAAGGCGGGAGACCCACGGTCCCACTCCAGTAGCAACAGGGATATTGGGGTCCTATCCATGCTCAAGGGGAGTCACGCATGGTCACCTGTTGAAGAAGTGAACTCTGCGTGCCTCTCGAAGTGTCAAAGGGATGTGAGGCATTCCGTCAGAATGGGGCGGAGTTTTAGGGCTTTCTCTAGGGTCTCCACAGGGGATTGAGACATCCCTCCATCTTGTGAGATAAAAGACGAGCCTTTATTCAAGACACTGCCAGGAATTCCGGCCTCCTTTCGAGTCAGGGCTTATCGGTTTATATTCCACTTGAGGCAGCAAACTCAGGGTCTCTCTCACATACCTATTACTGAGAGAAGTCTGCTCTTGAGGTGCTTGTAGAACGTTTGCATACGTCTTCAGTCTAAGCCAGGGAATCAGCTCTCATCTCGAGACGATTTGGGGTACAAGGAGCAGTCCTCGAGTTGCTGTGCTGAACTTGGTATTCCTCTAGACTTTGGACGGTGTGCTCGGGGAATCTCTGGAGTTGCCTAAAGGAATTCAAGACCCTGGGCGTGTTTTCTTGGGAACGGTGATTGCTCTGGATTCAATGCAGTAGAGTCGGGCCACATCTCAATTTAATTTGGGGTACATGGAGGTCCTTGTCGCTGATGGGGTGACCTCAGGGTCCCTCTAGACTTGTGACAGTGTTCTTGGGGACTATCTCGAGATACATCAACCAAGTAGAGGATCCTTATATGTTTATGGGGATCACGGAATTGCTCTACATGCAATGCAGGGGAATCGGGCCTCATCTCGCTTCGAGGGGAATTTCTCATTGTTTTTATCGAGTTGCAGCGTGGACCTCGGGTATATTCTCGAGTTACGGTGGGGATGGCCCTTCAAAACTCGTGTTTCTTCAGCGATGTCAGGACTCTTTCTAGTTAGGAGGGACACCTCAGGAATCTCTTCGAGGCTTGACAGAGCAAAAGGGACGCTTCTCGAGGTGAGGCGGGAGACCCAGGTTCCCTTTCCAGTAGCCACAGGATATTGGAATTCGTAACAATGTTCAAGAGGAGTCAGGCATCGTCACCATCAGAAGCAGTGATCTCTGCGTGCCTCTCGAGATATCAAAGATATGTGAGGCATTCCTTCGAAATGAGGCGTTGTCTTAGGGCCTTCTCTTGGGTCTCCACAAAGGATTGAGACATACCTTCTTCTTGTGAGATGAAAGACGGGCCTCTATTCAAGCCACAGCGAAGAATTACGGCGTCCATTTGAGACAGGGTTTCTCGGTGCATATTCCACTTGAGGCAGCAAATTTAGGGTCCCTCCCACATAACTCTTGCTGAGATAAGCCTCCTCTTGAGGTGCTTGTGGAAAGTTGGCATGCGTCTTGAGTCTAATGCAGGGACTCAGCTCTCATCTGGAGACGATTTGGGGTACACGGAGCATTCCTCCAGTCGCTGTTCTAATTTTGGTGTTCCTCTAGACTTGGCACGGTGTTCTCAGGGAATCTCTGGAATTGCCTAAAGAAGTCAAAACACCGGTCGTGTTTGATGAGGAACGGGTGATATCTCTGTACTCAATGCAGGGAAATCGGGCTTCTCCTCGCATCGAGGTGGATGTCTGATTGTTTTTCTAGAGTTTCGGTGGGGACCTGTGGTATGTTCTCGAGTTAAGGTGGGGATGGCCTTCAAAACTCGTGTTTGTTCAGCGACCTCAGGACTCCTGTCTAGATCCTAGGGACACCTCAGGAATTTCATCGAGGCATGGCAGGGCAAAAGGGATACTTCTCGAGGTGAGGCGGGAGACCCAGCGTCCATTTCCTATAGCCACAGGGATATTGGGATTCCTATCAATGGTCAAGGGCACTCAGGCATCGTCCCGTTTGGAAGATGTGAACTCCACGTGCCCCTGGAGTTGTCAAATGGATGTGAGGCATTCCGTCGAAATGAATCAGGGACCTAGGGTGTTATATAGGGATTCCACAGAGGCTTACGACATCCCAGCATCTTGTGCGATGAAAGATGAGCCTGTATTCAAGCCACTGAAAGAAAATGCAGCCTCCTGTCTAGTGAAGGCTTCTCGGTGTATATTCCACTTGAGGCAGCAAATTCATGGTCCCTCCCACATACCTATTGCTGAGAGAAGCCTCCTGTTGAGGTTCTTATGGAAAGTTGGCATACGTCTTGAGTCGAAGCCAGTGAATCAGCTCTCATCTCGAGACGATTGGGGAACACGGAGGATTCCTTGAGTTGCTGTGCTGAACTTGGCGTTCCTCTAGGCTCGGGACGGAGTTCTCATTGAATCTCTGGGGTTGCCTAAAGAAAATCAAGCAACTGGTCTTGTTTGATGGTGAATGGGGGATGGCTCTGTGGTGAAGGTGGGGGAACGTGGCCTCATCTCGAGTTGATTTGGGGTGCTTGGAACTCTTTCTCATTGTTGGAGTGACCTCAGGGTCTCTCTAGACTTGTGACAGTGTTCTTGGGGACTCTTTCGAGATCCATCAAGCAAGTCAAGGCTCCTTACAAGTTTGATGGTTATCACAAAATTGCTTTGCATGAAATGCAGGGAATCGGGCCTCATCTCGCTTCGAGGGTGATTTCTCATGGTTTTTCTCGAGTTGCGGCGGGGACCTGGGGTATATTCTCGAGTTACAGTGGGGATGGACCTTCAAATCTCGTGTTTGTTCAGCGAAGTCATGACTCCTGTCTACTTAAGAGGGACCCCTTAGGAATCTCTTGAAGAATTGGTAGGGCAAAAGGTACGCTTCTCGATGTAAGACGGGAGAACCAGGCTCCCTCTCCAGTAGCCACAGGCATATTGGGGTTCCTCTCAATGCTCAAGGGGAGTCAGGCATGGCCACCTTTTGAAGAAGTGAACTCCGCGTGCCTCTTGAAGTGTCAAAGTGATGTGAGGAATTCTGTCGCAATGGGGAGGGGAATTAGGGATTTCTCTAGGGTCTCCACAGGGGATTGATACATCCCTTCATCTTGTGAGATAAAAGACGAGCCTGTACTCAAGACATTGCAAGGAAATCTGGCCTCCTTTCGAGTCAGGGCTGATCGGTTTATATTCCACTTGGGTCAGCAAAATCAGGATCTCTCCTGCATAACTCTTGCTGAGAGAAGCCTGCTCTTGAGTTGCTTGTGGAACGTTGGCATACGTCTTGAGCCTAAGCCAGGGAATCAGCTCTCATCTCGAGACGATTTGGGGTACAAGGAACATTCCTGGAGTTGCTGTGCAGAACTTGGTATTCCTCTAGACTTGGAACAGAGTTCTGGGGAATCTCTGGAGTTGCCTAAAGGAAATCAATCCACTGGGCATGTTTTCTTAGGAACGGTGACTGCTCTGGATTCAATGCAGGGGAGTTGGGCCTTATTTCGATTTAATTTGGGATGTAAGCAGGACCTTCACGCTGATGGGATGACCTCAGGGTCCCTCTAGACTTGTGACAGTGTTCTTGGGGACTGTCTCGAGATCTATCAACCAAGTCGAGGATCCTTATATGTTTATGGGCATCACGGAATTGCTCTGCAGGCAATGCAGGGGAATCGGGCCTCATCTCGCTTCGAGGGGGAAGACTCATATGTTTTCGCGAGTTGTGGCGGGGACCTGGGGTATATTCTCGAGTTACGGCGGGGATGGCCGTTCAAAACTCGTGTTTGTTCAGCGACGTTAGGACTCCGGTCTAGTTACGAGGGTGACCTTAGGTATCTCTTCGAGGCTTGTCAGGAAAAAAGGGACGCTTCTCGAGGTGAGGCCGGAAACCCAGGGTCCCTTTCCAGTAGTCACAGGGCTCTTGGGATTCCTATCAATGTTCATGAGGAGTCAGGCATCGTCACGTTTTGAAGCAGTGAACTCCGCATGCCTCTCGAGGTGTCAAAGTGATGTGAGGCATTCCATCGAAATGAGGTGGGACTCTAGGGCTTTCTTTAAGGTCTACACTGGGGATTCAAACATCCCGTCATTTTGTGAAATGAAAGACAAGCCTGTATTCAAGCCACTGCAAGGAAATCTGGCCTTCTTTCGAGTCAAGGCTTCTCGGGGTATATTACACTTGAGGCAGTAAACTAAGGTCCCTCCCACATACCCATTGCTGAGAGAAGCCTCCTCTTGATGTGCTTGTGAAAGTTGGCATACGTCTCGAGCCTAAGCCAGGAAATCAGCTCTCATCTTGAGAAGATTTTGTGTAAACGGAGCATTCTTCGAGATGCTGTGCTGAACTTGGTGTTCCTCTAGACTTGGCACGGTGTTCTCAGGGAATCTCTGGAGTTGCCTAAAGGAAGTCAAGCCACAGGTCATGATTAATGGGAAACGGGGGATGACTCTGGAGTCAATGCAGGGGAATCGGGCCTCATCTTGAGTTGATTTGGTGTACATGGAGCTCCTTCACACTGCTAGGGTGACGTCAGGCTCTCTCTAGATATGTGACAGTGTTCTTGGCGACTGTCTGGAGATCCATCAAGCAAGTCGAGGATCCTTACATGTTTGATGGGGATTACCAAATTGCTCTGCATCAAATTCAGGGGAATTGGGCCTCATCTCACTTCGAGGGAGAAGTCTCATTGTTTTTCTCGAGTTGCGGCGGAGACCTGTGGTATGTTCTCGAGTTACGTCGGGGATGGATCTTCAAAACTCGTGTTTGTTCAGCGACATCAGTACTCCTGTCTAGTTATGAGGGACACCTCAGGAATCTCTTCGAGGCTTGGCAGGGCAAAAGGGACGCTTCTCGAGGTTAGGCGGGAGACCATGGTAACTTTCCCGTAGCAATAGGGATATTGGGATTCCTATCAATGTTCAAGGTGTGTCAGGCATCGTCACCTTTTGAAGCAGTGAACTCTGCATGCCTCCCGAGGTGTTAAAGGGATATGAGGCATTCTGACGAAATGAGGCAGGGACATATACTTTCTCTATGGTCTCCACAAGGGTTTCAGACTTCCCTTCCTCTTGTCAGATGATAGAAGAGCCTGTATTCAAGACACTGCAAGAGAATCCAGGCTCCTTTCGAATCAAGGCTTCTCGGTGTATATTTCACTTGAGGCAGCAAACTCAGGGTCCCTCCAACATACCTGTTGCTGAGAGAAACCTCCTGTTGAGGTGCTTATGGAAAGTTGGCCTACGTCTTGAGTCAAAGCCAGTGAATCAGCGCTCATCCCGAGACGATTAGGGAACACGCAGGATTCCTTGCGTTGCTGTGCTGAACTTCGTGTTCCTCTATACTTGGGACGGTGTTCTCGTTGAATCTCTGGAGTTGCCTAAAGAAAATCAAGACACTGGTCGTGTTTGATGGTGAACGGGGGATGATTCTGTGGTGAAGGCAGGGGAATTTGGCCTCATCTCGACTTGATATGGGGTGCATGGAACTCCTTCTCATTGTGGAGTGACATCAGGGTCCCTCTAGACTTGTGACAGTGTTCTTGGGGAATCTCTCGAGATACATCAAACAAGTGAAGGCTCCGTACATGTTTGATGGGGATCACATAATTGCTCTGCATGAAATGCAGGGGAATCGGGCCTCATCTCGCTTCGAGGGGGATGTCTCATGGTTTTTCTCGAGTTGCGGTGGGGACCTGGGGTATATTCTCGAGTTACGGCGGGGATGGCCCTTCAAAACTCGTGTTTGTTCAGCGAAGTCATGACTCCTGTCTCGTTAAGAGGGACCCCTTAGGAATCTCTTGAAGGATTGGCAGGACAAAAGGTACGCTTCTCGAAGTAAGGCGGGAGACCCACGTTCCCACTCCAGTAGCCATAGGGATATTGGGGTTCCTATCCATGCTCAAGAGGAGTCACGCATGGTCACCTTTTGAAAAAGTGAACTCTGCGTGCCTCTCGAAGTGTCAAAGTGATGTGAGGCATTTCGTCGAAATGGGGCGGAGATTTAGGGCTTTCTCTAGGGTCTCCACAGGGGATTGAGACATCCCTTCATCTTGTGAGATAAAAGACGAGCCTGTATTGAAGACACTGCCAGGAAATCTGGCCTCCTTTCGAGTCAGGGCTTATCGGTTTATATTCCACTTGAGGCAGCAAACTCAGGGTCTCTCTCACATACCTATTGTTGAGAGAAGCCTGCTCTTGAGGTGCTTGTAGAACGTTGCCATACGTCTTGAGTCTAAGCCAGGGAATCAGCTCTCATCTCGAGACGATTTGGGGTACACGGAGCAGTCCTCGAGTTGCTGTGCTGAACTTGGTATTCCTCTAGACTTGGGACAGTGTTCTCGGGGAATCTCTGGTATTGCCTAAAGGAAATCAACCCCTGGGCGTGTTTTCTTGGGAACGGTGGTGATTGCTCTGTATTCAATGCAGGGGAATCGGGCCACATCTCGATTTAATTTGGGGTACATGGAGGTCCTTGGTGCTGATGGGTGAACTCAGGGTCCCTCTAGACTTGTGACAGTGTTCTTGGGGACTGTCTCGAGATACATCAACCAAGTTGAGAATCCTTATATATTTATGGGGATCACGGAATTGCTCTGCATGCAATGCAGGGAATCGGGCCTCATCTCGCTTCGAGGGGGATGTCTCATTGTTTTTTCTCGAGTTGCGGCGGGGACCTGGGGCATATTCTCGAATTACGGCGGGAATGGCCCTTCAAAACTCTTGTTTGTTCCCCATTGTAAGGACTCCTCTCTAGTTAGGATGGACTCCTCAGGAATGTCTTCGATTTTTGGCAGGTCAAAAGGAACGCTTCTCGAGGTGAGGCGGAAGACCCAGTGTCCCTTTTCAGTAGCCACAATATTGGAATTCGTATCAATTTTCAAGAGGATTCAGGCATCTTCACCTTCTGAAACAGTGATCTCTGCGTGCCTCTCGAGGTATCAAAGAGATGGGAGGCATTCCTTCGAAATGAGGCGTGGACCTAGGGCTTTCTCTAGGGTCTCCACAGGGGATTCGGTCATCCCTTCATCTTGTGAGATTAAAGAGGGGCCTGTATTCAAGCCACTGCAAGGAATTACGGGGGCCATTCGAGACAGGGCTTCTTGGTGTATATTCCACTTGAGGCAGCAAATTCAGGGTCCCTCCCACATAACTATTGCTGAGAGAACCCTCCTCATGAGGTGCTTGTGGAAATTTGGCATGCGTCTTGAGTCTAATCCAGGAACTCAGCTCTCTTCTCGATATGATTTGGGATCCACGGAGCATTCCTCGTGTTGCTCTTCTAAACTTTGTGTTCCTCTAGACTTGGGACGGTGTTCTCAGTGAATCTCTGGAGCTGCCTAAAGGAAGTCAAAACACTGGTCGTGTTTGATGGGGAACGAGTGATATTTCTGGACTCAATGCAAGGTAATCGTGCTTGTTCTCGATCAAGGGGGAAGTCTGAAGTTTTTTCTCGAGTTGCGGCGGGGACCTGGGGTATATTCTCGAGTTACGGTGGGGAGGGCCTTCAAAACTCGTGTTTGTTCAGCGACGTCAGGACTCGTGTCTAGATACTAGGGACACCTCAGGAATCTCTTCGAGGCTTGGCAGGGCAAAAGGGATACTTCTCGAGGTGAGGCGGGTGACCCAGGGTCCATTTCCTGTAGCCACAGTGATATTGGGATTCCTATCAATGCTCAAGGCTAGTCAGGCATCGTTACCCTTGAAGAAGTGAACTCCGCGTGCCTCTAAAGGTATCAAAGTGATGTGAGGCATTCCGTCGAAATAAAGCGGGGACCTAGGGCATTCACTAGCGTTTCCACATGGTTTCAGACATCCCAGCATCCTGTGAGATGAAAGATGAGCCTGTATTCAAGCCACTGCAAGGAAATCCGGCCTTCTTTCGAGTCAGGGCTTCTCGGTGTATATTCCACTTGAGGCAGTAAACTCAGGTCCCTCCCACATACCTATTGCTGAGAGAAGCCTCCTCTTGATGTGCTTGTGGAAAGTTGGCATATGTCTTGAGCCTAACCCAGGAAATCAGCTCTCATCTCGAGACGATTTTGTGTACACGGAGCATTCCTCGAGATTCTGTGCTGAACTTGGTGTTCCTCTAAACTTGGCACGGTGTTCTCAGGGAATCTCTGGAGTTGCCTAAAGGAAGTGAAGCCACATGTCATGATTAATGGGAAACGGGGGATGACTCTGGCGTCAATACAGGGGAATCGGGCCTCATCTTGAGTTCATTTGGTGTACATGGAGCTCCTTCACACTGCTAGGGTGACGTCAGGCTCTCTCTAGATATGTGACAGTGTTCTTGGCGACTGTCTGGAGATCCATCAAGCAAGTCGAGGCTCCTTACATGTTTGATGGGGATTACCAAATTGCTCTGCATCAAATGCAGGGGAAATGGGCCTCATCACACTTCGAGGGGGAACTCTCATTGTTTTTCTCGAGTTGCGGCGGAGACCTGGGGTATGTTCTCGAGTTATGTCGGGGATGGATCTTCAAAACTCGTGTTTGTTCATCGACATCAGTACTGCTGTCTAGTTATGAGGGACACCTCAGGAATCTCATCGAGGCTTGGCAGGGCTAAAGGGACGCTTCTCGAGGTTAGGCAGGAGACTATGGTAACATTCCCGTAGCAATAGTGATATTGGGATTCCTATCAATGTTCAAGGTGTGTCAGGAATCGTCACCTTTTGAAGCAGTAAACTCTGCATGCCTCCCCCGATGTGTTAAAGGGATGTGAGGCATTCTGACGAAATGAGGCAGGGACATAGATCTTTCTCTAGGGTCTCCTCAAGGGATTCAGACTGCCCTTCCTCTTGACAGACGATAGAAGAGCCTGTATTCAAGCCACTGAAAGAAAATCCAGTCTCCTTTCTACTCAAGACTTCTCGGTGTATATTCCACTTGAGGCAGCAAATTCAGGGTCCCTCCAACATACCTATTGCTGAGAGAAACCTCCTGTTGAGGTGCTTATGGAAAGTTGGCCTACGTCTTGAGTCAAAGCCAGTGAATCAGCGCTCATCCCGAGACGATTAGGGAACACGCAGGATTCCTCGCGTTGCTGTGCTGAACTTCGTGTTCCTCTATACTTGGGACGGTGTTCTCGTTGAATCTCTGGAGTTGCCTAAAGAAAATCAAGACACTGGTCGTGTTTGATGGTGAACGGGGGATGATTCTGTGGTGAAGGCAGGGGAATTTGGCCTCATCTCGACTTGATATGGGGTGCATGGAACTCCTTCTCATTGTGGAGTGACATCAGGGTCCCTCTAGACTTGTGACAGTGTTCTTGTGGAATCTCTCGAGATACATCAAACAAGTGAAGGCTCCGTACATGTTTGATGGGGATCACATAATTGCTCTGCATGATATGCAGGGGAATCGGGCCTCATCTCGCTTCGAGGGGGATGTCTCATGGTTTTTCTCGAGTTGCGGTGGGGACCTGGGGTATATTCTCGAGTTACGGCGGGGATGGCCCTTCAAAACTCGTGTTTGTTCAGCGAAGTCATGACTCCTGTCTCGTTAAGAGGGACCCCTTAGGAATCTCTTGAAGGATTGGCAGGACAAAAGGTACGCTTCTCGAAGTAAGGCGGGAGACCCACGGTCCCACTCCAGTAGCCACAGGGATATTGGGGTTCCTATCCATGCTCAAGAGGAGTCACGCATGGTCACCTTTTGAAAAAGTGAACTCTGCGTGCCTCTCGAAGTGTCAAAGTGATGTGAGGCATTTCGTCGAAATGGGGCGGAGATTTAGGGCTTTCTCTAGGGTCTCCACAGGGGATTGAGACATCCCTTCATCTTGTGAGATAAAAGACGAGCCTGTATTGAAGACACTGCCAGGAAATCCGGCCTCCTTTCGAGTCAGGGCTTATCGGTTTATATTCCACTTGAGGCAGCAAACTCAGGGTCTCTCTCACATACCTATTGTTGAGAGAAGCCTGCTCTTGAGGTGCTTGTAGAACGTTGCCATACGTCTTGAGTCTAAGCCAGGGAATCAGCTCTCATCTCGAGACGATTTGGGGTACACGGAGCAGTCCTCGAGTTGCTGTGCTGAACTTGGTATTCCTCTAGACTTGGGACAGTGTTCTCGGGGAATCTCTGGTATTGCCTAAAGGAAATCAAGCCCCTGGGCGTGTTTTCTTGGGAACGGTGATTGCTCTGTATTCAATGCAGGGGAATCGGGCCACATCTCGATTTAATTTGGGGTACATGGAGGTCCTTGGTGCTGATGGGTGAACTCAGGGTCCCTCTAGACTTGTGACAGTGTTCTTGGGGACTGTCTCGAGATACATCAACCAAGTTGAGAATCCTTATATATTTATGGGGATCACGGAATTGCTCTGCATGCAATGCAGGGGAATTGGGCCTCATCTCGCTTCGAGGGGGATGTCTCATTGTTTTTCTCGAGTTGCGGCGGGGACCTGGGGCATATTCTCGAATTACGGCGGGAATGGCCCTTCAAAACTCTTGTTTGTTCCCCATTGTAAGGACTCCTCTCTAGTTAGGATGGACTCCTCAGGAATGTCTTCGATTTTTGGCAGGTCAAAAGGAACGCTTCTCGAGGTGAGGCGGAAGACCCAGTGTCCCTTTTCAGTAGCCACAATATTGGAATTCGTATCAATTTTCAAGAGGATTCAGGCATCTTCACCTTCTGAAACAGTGATCTCCGCGTGCCTCTCGAGGTATCAAAGAGATGGGAGGCATTCCTTCGAAATGAGGCGTGGACCTAGGGCTTTCTCTAGGGTCTCCACAGGGGATTCGGTCATCCCTTCATCTTGTGAGATTAAAGAGGGGCCTGTATTCAAGCCACTGCAAGGAATTACGGGGGCCATTCGAGACAGGGCTTCTTGGTGTATATTCCTCTTGAGGCAGCAAATTCAGGGTCCCTCCCACATAACTATTGCTGAGAGAACCCTCCTCATGAGGTGCTTGTGGAAATTTGGCATGCGTCTTGAGTCTAATCCAGGAACTCAGCTCTCTTCTCGATATGATTTGGGATCCACGGAGCATTCCTCGTGTTGCTCTTCTAAACTTTGTGTTCCTCTAGACTTGGGACGGTGTTCTCAGTGAATCTCTGGAGCTGCCTAAAGGAAGTCAAAACACTGGTCGTGTTTGATGGGGAACGAGTGATATTTCTGGACTCAATGCAAGGTAATCGCGCTTGTTCTCGATCAAGGGGGAAGTCTGAAGTTTTTTCTCGAGTTGCGGCGGGGACCTGGGGTATATTCTCGAGTTACGGTGGGGAGGGCCTTCAAATCTCGTGTTTGTTCAGCGACGTCAGGACTCGTGTCTAGATACTAGGGACACCTCAGGAATCTCTTCGAGGCTTGGCAGGGCAAAAGGGATACTTCTCGAGGTGAGGCGGGTGACCCAGGGTCCATTTCCTGTAGCCACAGTGATATTGGGATTCCTATCAATGCTCAAGGCTAGTCAGGCATCGTTACCCTTGAAGAAGTGAACTCCGCGTGCCTCTAAAGGTATCAAAGTGATGTGAGGCATTCCGTCGAAATAAAGCGGGGACCTAGGGCATTCACTAGCGTTTCCACATGGTTTCAGACATCCCAGCATCCTGTGAGATGAAAGATGAGCCTGTATTCAAGCCACTGCAAGGAAATCCGGCCTTCTTTCGAGTCAGGGCTTCTCGGTGTATATTCCACTTGAGGCAGTAAACTCAGGTCCCTCCCACATACCTATTGCTGAGAGAAGCCTCCTCTTGATGTGCTTGTGGAAAGTTGGCATATGTCTTGAGCCTAACCCAGGAAATCAGCTCTCATCTTGAGACGATTTTGTGTACACGGAGCATTCCTCGAGATTCTGTGCTGAACTTGGTGTTCCTCTAAACTTGGCACGGTGTTCTCAGGGAATCTCTGGAGTTGCCTAAAGGAAGTGAAGCCACATGTCATGATTAATTGGAAACGGGGGATGACTCTGGCGTCAATACAGGGGAATCGGGCCTCATCTTGAGTTCATTTGGTGTACATGGAGCTCCTTCACACTGCTAGGGTGACGTCAGGCTCTCTCTAGATATGTGACAGTGTTCTTGGCGACTGTCTGGAGATCCATCAAGCAAGTCGAGGCTCCTTACATGTTTGATGGGGATTACCAAATTGCTCTGCATCAAATGCAGGGGAAATGGGCCTCATCACCCTTCGAGGGGGAACTCTCATTGTTTTTCTCGAGTTGCGGCGGAGACCTGGGGTATGTTCTCGAGTTATGTCGGGGATGGATCTTCAAAACTCGTGTTTGTTCATCGATATCAGTACTGCTGTCTAGTTATGAGGGACACCTCAGGAATCTCATCGAGGCTTGGCAGGGCTAAAGGGACGCTTCTCGAGGTTAGGCAGGAGACCATGGTAACATTCCCGTAGCAATAGTGATATTGGGATTCCTATCAATGTTCAAGGTGTGTCAGGAATCGTCACCTTTTGAAGCAGTAAACTCTGCATGCCTCCCGATGTGTTAAAGGGATGTGAGGCATTCTGACGAAATGAGGCAGGGACATAGATCTTTCTCTAGGGTCTCCTCAAGGGATTCAGACTGCCCTTCCTCTTGACAGACGATAGAAGATCCTGTATTCAAGCCACTGAAAGAAAATCCAGTCTCCTTTCTACTCAAGACTTCTCGGTGTATATTCCACTTGAGGCAGCAAATTCAGGGTCCCTCCAACATACCTATTGCTAAGAGAAACCTCCTGTTGAGGTGCTTATGGAAAGTTGGCATACGTCTTGAGTCGAAGCCAGTGAATCAGCTCTCATCTCGAGACGATTAGGGAACACGGAAGATTCCTCGAGTTGCTGTGCTGAACTTCGTGTTCCTCTAGACTTGGGACGGTGTTCTCGTTGAATCTCTGGAGTTGCCTAAAGAAAATCAAGCCACTGGTCGTGTTTGATGGTGAACGGGGGATGACTCTGTGGTGAAGGCAGGGGAATTTGGCCTCATCTCGAGTTGACATAGGATGCATGGAACTCCTTCTCATTTTTGGAGTGACC
Organism: Odocoileus hemionus; assembly: GCA_020976825.1. Taxonomy (NCBI): domain Eukaryota; kingdom Metazoa; phylum Chordata; class Mammalia; order Artiodactyla; family Cervidae; genus Odocoileus; species Odocoileus hemionus. The sequence goes on from CM037425.1 coordinate 64,783,863, forward strand.
TCAGGGTCCCTCTAGACTTCTGATAGCGTTCTTGGGGACTCTCTCGAGATCCATCAAGCAAGTCAAGGCTTCGTACATGTTTGATGGGGATCACAGAATTGCTCTTCATGAAATGCAGGGGAATCGGGCCTCATCTCGCTTCGAGGGGGATGTCTCATGGTTTTTGTCGAGTTGCGGCGGGGACCTGGGGTATATTCTCGAGTTACGGCGGGGATGGCCCTTCAAAACTCATGTTTGTTCAGCGAAGTCATGACTCCTGTCTCGATAAGAGGGACCCCTTAGGAATCTCTTGAAGGACTGGCAGGGCAAAAGGTACACTTCTCGAAGTAAGGCGGGATACCCACTATCCCACTCCAGTAGCCACAGGGATATTGGGGTTCCTATCCATGCTCAAGAGGAGTCACGCATGGTCATCTTTTGAAGAAGTGAACTCTACGTGCCTCTCGAAGTGTCAAAGGGATGTGAGGCATTCCGTCCAAATGGGGCGGAGGTTTAGGGCTTTCTCTAGGGTCTCCAGAGGGGATTGAGACATCCCTTCATCTTGTAAGATAAAAGATGAGCCTGTATTCAAGACACTGCCAGGAAATCCTGTCTCCTTACGAGTCAGGGCTTATCGGTTTATATTCCACTTGAGGCAGCAAACTCAGGGTCTCTTTCACATACCTATTGCTGAGAGAAGCCTGCTCTTGAGGTGCTTGTAGAACGTTGCCATACGTCTTAAGTCTAAGCCAGGGAATCAGCTCTCATCTCGAGATGATTTGGGGTACACGGAGCAGTCCTCGAGTTGCTGTGCTGAACTTGGTATTCCTCTAGACTTGTGACAGTGTTCTCGGGGAATCTCTGGAGTAGCCTAAAGGAAATCAAGACCCTGGGCGTGTTTTCTTTGGAACGGTGATTGCTCTGTATTCAATGCAGGGGAGTCGGGCCACATCTCGATTTAATTTGGGGTACATGGAGGTCCTTGGCGCTGATGGGTGACCTCAGGGTCCCTCTAGAATTGTGACAGTGTTCTTGGGGACTGTCTCGAGATACATCAACCAAGTCGAGGATCCTTATATGTTTATGGGGATCACGGAATTGCTGTGAATGCAATTCAGGGGAATCGGGCCTCATCTCGCTTCGAGAGGGATGTCTCATTATTTTTCTCGAGTTGCGGCGGGGACTTGGGGCATATTCTCGAGTTACGGCGGGAATGGCTCTTCAAAACTCGTGTTTGTTCAGTGAAGTCATGACTCCTGTCTAGTTAAGAGGGACCGCTTAGGAATCTCTTGAAGGACTGGCACGGCAAAAGGTACGCTTCTCGAAGTTAGGCGGGAGACCCACGGTCCTACTCCAGTAGCCACAGGGTTATTGGGGTTCCTATACATGCTCAAGGGGAATCACGCATGTTCACCTTTTGAAGAAGTGAACACTGCGTGCCTCTCGACGTGTCAAATGTTTGTGAGGCATTCCATCGAAATGGGTTGGAGATTTAGGGCTCTCTCTAGGGTCTCCAGAGGGGATTGAGACGTCCCTTCATCTTTTGAGATAAAAGACGAGCCTGTATTCAAGACACTGCCAGGATGTCCGGCCTCCTTTCGAGTCAGGGCTTATCGGTTTATATTCCACTTGAGGCAGCAAACTCAGGGTCTCTCTCACATACCTATTGCTGAGAAGCCTACTCTTGAGGTGCTTGTAGAACGTTGGCATACGTCTTGAGTCTAAGCCAGGGAATCAGCTCTCATCTCAAGACGTTTTGGGGTACACGGAGCAGTCCTCGAGTTGCTGTGCTAAACTTGGTATTCCTCTAGACTTGGGAGATGTTCACGGTGAATCTCTGGAGTTGCCTAAAGGAAATCAAGCCCCTGGGTGTGTTTTCTTGGGAGCAGTGACTGCTCTGGATTCAATGAAGGGAAGTCAGGCCACATCTCGATTTAATTTTGCGTACATGAAGTTCCTTGGCGCTGATGGGGTGACCTCAAGGTCCCTCTAGACTTGTGACAGTGTTCTTGGGGACTGTCTCGAGATACATCAACCAAGTCGAGGATCCTTATATGTTTATTTGGATCACGGAATTTCTCTGCATGCAATGCAGGGGAATCGGGCCTCATCTCGCTTCCAGGGGGATGTCTCATTGTTTTTCTCGAGTTGCGGCGGGGACCTGGGTTTTATTCTCGAGTTACGGCTAGGATGGCCCTTCAAAACTCGTGTTTGTTCAGCGATGTCAGGACTCCTTCTAGTTACGAGGGACACCTCAGGAATCTCTTCGAGGCTTGACAGGGCAAAAGGGACACTAGTCGTGGTGAGGAGGGAGACTCAGGTTCCCTTTCCAGTAGCCACAGGATATTGGAATTCGTATCAATGTTCAAGAGGAGTCAGGCATCGTCACCATCAGAAGCAGTGATCTCCGCGTGCCTCTCGAGGTATCAAAGATATGTGAGGCATTCCTTCGAAATGAGGCGTGGTCCTAGGGCATTCTCTTGGGTCTCCACAAATGATTGAGACATACCTTCTTCTTGTGTGACGAAAGACGGGCCTCTATTCAAGCCACGGCGAGGAATTACGGCGTGCTTTTGAGACAGGGTTTCTCGGTGCCTATTCCACTTGAGGCAGCAAATTGAGGGTCCCTCCCACATAACTATTGCTGAGATAAGCCTCCCCTTGAGGGTCTTGTGGAAAGTTGGCATGCGTCTTGAGTCTAATCCAGGGTCTCAGCTCTCATCTTGAGACGATTTGGTGTACACGGAGCATTCCTCCAGATGCTGTTCTAAACTTGGTGTTCCTCTAGACTGGGGACGGTGTTCTCAGGGAATCTCTGGAGTTGCCAAAGTAGTCAAAACACCGGTCGTGTTTGATGAGGAACGGGTGATATCTCTGGACTCAATGCAGGGGAAGCGGGCTTCTTCTCGCATCGACGTGGGATGTCTGATTGTTTTTCTCGAGTTGCGCAGGGGACCTGTGGTATATTCTCTAGTTACGGTGGGGATGACCTTCAAAACTCGTGTTTGTTCAGCGACCTCAGGACACATGTCTAGATACTAGGGACACCTCAGGAATCTCATCGAGGCATGGAAGGGCAAAAGGGATACTTCTCGAGGTGAGGAGGGTGACCCAGCATCCATTTCCTATAGCAACAAGGATATTGGGATTCCTATCATTGGTCAAGGGCACTCAAGCATCGTCACGTTTTGAAGATGTGAACTCCGCGTGCCTCTAGAGTTGTCAAAGGGATGTGAGGCATTCTGTCGAAATGAAGCAGGGACATAGGGTGTTCAATAGGGCTTCCACTTAGGCTTCAGTCATCCCAGCATCTTGTGAAATGAAAGATGAGCCTGTATTCAAGCCACTGCAAGAAAATGCGGCCTCCTGTCGAGTGAAGGCTTCTCGGTGTATATTCCACTTGAGGCAACAAATTCATGGTCCCTCCCACATACCTATTGCTGAGAGAAGCCTCCTGTTGAGGTTCTTATGGAATGTTGGCATACGTCTTTAGTCGAAGCCAGTGAATCAGCTCTCATCTCGAGACGATTAGGGATCATGGAGGATTCCTCGAGTTGCTGTGCTGAACTTGGCATTGCTCTAGGCTCGGGACGGTGTTCTCATTGAATCTCTGGGTTTGCCTAAAGAAATTCTACTAACTGGTCGTGTTTGATGGCGAATGGGGGATGACTCTGTGGTGAAGGCAGGGGAACTTGGCCTCATCTCGAGTTGATTTGGGGTGCATGGACCTCCTTTTCATTGTTGGAGTGACCTCAGGGTCCCTCTAGACTTGTGACAGTGTTCTTGGGGACTGTCTCGAGATACATCAACCAAGTCGAGGATCCTTATATGTTTATGGGGATCACGGAATTTCTCTGCATGCAATGAAGGGGAATCGGGCCTCATCTCGCTTCGAGGGGTATGTCTCATTGTTTTTCTCGAGTTACGGCGGGGACCTGGGGTATATTTTCGAGTTACGACTGGTATGGCCCTTCAAAACTCGTGTTTGTTTAGCGATGACAGGACTCCTTCTAGGTAGGAGGGACACCTCAGGAATCTCTTCGAGGCTTGACAGGGCAAAAGGGACTCTTGTCGAGGTGAGGCGGGAGACCCAGGTTCCCTTTCCAGTAGCCACAGGATATTGGAATTCGTATCAATGTTCAAGAGGAGTCAGGCATCGTCACCATCAGAAGTAGTGATCTCGGCGTGCCTCTCGAGGTATCAAAGATATGTGAGGCATTCTTTCGAAATGAGGCGTGGTCCTAGGGCATTCTCTTGGGTCTTCACAAAGGATTGAGACATACCTTCTTCTTGTGAGATGAAAGACGGGCCTCTATTCAAGCCACGGCGAGGATTTGCGGCGTCCTTTTGAGACAGGGTTTCTCGGTGCACATTCCACTTGAGGCAGCAAATTTAGGGTCCCTCCCACATAACTTTTGCTGAGATAAGCCTCCTCTTGAGGTGCTTGTTGAAAGTTGGCATGCATCTTGAGTCTCATCCAGGGACTCAGCTCTCATCTTGAGACGATTTGGCGTACACGGTGCATTCCTCCAGTTGCTGTTCTAAACTTGGTGTTCCTCTAAACTTGGGACGGTGTTCTCAGGGAATCTCTGGAGTTGCCTAAAGAAGTCAAAACACCGGTCGTGTTTGATGGGGAACGGGTGATATCTCTGGACTCAATGCAGGGGAATCGGGCTTCTTCTCGCATCGAGGGGGATGTCTGATTGTTTGTCTCGAGTTGCGGTGGGGACCAGTGGTATATTCTCGAGTTACGTTGGGGATGGCCTTCAAAACTCTTGTTTATTCAGCGACCTCAGGAATCCTGTCTTGGTACTAGGGACACATCAGGAATCTCATCGAGGCTTGGCAGGGCAAAAGGGATACTTCTCGAGGTGAAGCGGGTGACCCAGCATCCATTTCCTATAGCCACAGTGATATGGGTATTACTATCAAAGGTCAAGGGCATTCAGACATCGTCAAGTTTTGAAGATGTGAACTCCGCGTTCCTCTAGAGTTGTCAAAGGGATGTGAGGCATTCCGTCGAAATGAAGCAGGGACTAGGGTGTTCAATAGGGCTTCCACATAGGCTTCAGATATCCCAGCATCTTGTGAGATGAAAGATGAGCCTCTATTCAAGCCACGGCAAGAAAATGCGGCCTCCTGTTGAGTGAAGGCTTCTCGGTGTTTATTCCACCTGTGGCATCAAATTCATGGTCCCTCCCACATACCTATTGCTGAGAGAAGCCTCCTGTTGAGGTGCTTATGGAAAGTTGGCATACGTCTTGAGTCGAAGCCAGGAAATCAGCTCTCATCTCGAGACGATTTGGGGTACACGGAGCAGTCCTCGAGTTTCTGTGCTGAACTTGGTATTCCTCTAGACTTGGGACAATGTTCTCGGGGAATCTCTGGAGTTACCTAAAAGAAATCAAGCCCCTGGGCGTGGTTTATTGGGAACGGTGATTGCTCTGGATTCAATGCAGGGGAGTCGGGCCACATCTCGATTTCATTTGGGGTACATGGAGGTCCTTGGCGGTGATGGGTGAACTCAGGGTCCCTCTAGACTTGTGACAGTGTTCTTGGGGACTGTCTCGAGATACATCAACCAAGTCGAGGATCCTTATATGTTTATGGGGATCACGGAATTGCTCAACATGCAATGCAGGGGAATCGGGCCTCATCTCGCTTCGAGGGGGATGTCTCATTGTTTTTCTCGAGTTGCGGCGTGGACCTGGGGTATATTCTCGAGTTACGGCGGGGATGGCCCTTCAAAACTCGTGTTTGTTCAACGATGTCAGGACTCCTTCTAGTTAGGAGGGACACCTCAGGAATCTCTTCGAGGCTTGACAGGGCAAAAGGAACGCTTGTCGAGGTGAGGCGGGATACCCAGGTTCCCTTTCCAGTAGCCACAGGATATTGGAATTCGTATCAATGTTCAAGAGTAGTCAGGCATCGTCACCATCAGAAGCAATGATCTCCGCGTGCCTCTCCAGGTGTCAAAGATATGTGAGGCATTCCTTCGAAATGAGGCGTGGTCCTAGGGCATTCTCTTGGGTCTCCACAAAGGATTGAGACATACCTTCTTCTTGTGAGATGAAAGACGGGCCTCTATTCAAGCCACGGCGAGGATTTACGGCGTTCTTTTGAGACAGGCTTTCTCGGTGCATATTCCACTTGAGGCAGCAAATTTAGGGTCCCGCCCACATAACTATTGCTGAGATAAGCCTCCTCTTGAGGTGCTTGTTGAAAGTTGGCATGCGTCTTGAGTCTAATCCAGGGACTCAGCTCTCATCTGGAGACGATTTGGAGTACATGGAGCATTCCTCCAGTTGCTGTTCTAAACTTGGTGTTCCTCTAAACATGGAACGGTGTTCTCAGGGAATCTCTGGAGTTGCTTAAGCAGTCAAAACACCGTTCGTGTTTGATGAGGAACGGGTGATATCTCTGGACTCAATGCAGGGGAATCGGGCTTCTTCTCGCATCGAGGGGGATGTATGATTGTTTTTCTCGAGTTGCGGTGGGGACCTGTGGTATATTTTCGCGTTACGGTGGGGATTGCCTTCAAAACTCGTGTTTGTTCAGCGACCTCAGGACTCCTGTCTAGATACTAGGGACACCTCAGGAATCTCATCGAGGCTTGGCAGGGCAAAAGGGATACTTCTCGAGGTGAGGCGGGTGACCCAGCATCCATTTCCTATAGCCACAGGGATATTGGGATTCCTATCAATGGTCAAGGACATTCAGGCATCGTCAAGTTTTGAAGATGTGAACTCCGCATGCCTCTAGAGTTGTCAAAGGGATGTGAGGCATTCCGTCGAAATGAAGCAGGGAACTAGGGTGTTCAATAGGGCTTCCACATAGGCTTCAGACATCCCAGCATCTTGTGAGATGAAAGATGAGCCTCTATTCAAGCCACTGCAAGAAAATTCGGCCTCCTGTCGAGTGAAGGCTTCTCGGTGTTTATTCCACCTGAGGCAGCAAATTCATGGTCCCTCCCACATACCTATTTCTGAGAGAAGCCTCCTGTTGAGGTTCTTATGGAAAGTTGGCATACGTCTTGAGTCGAAGCCAGTGAATCAGCTCTCATCTCGAGACGATTAGGGAACACGGAGGATTCCTTGAATTGCTGTGCTGAATTTGGCATTCCTCTAGGCTCGGGACGGTGTTCTCATTGAATCTCTGGGGTTGCCTAAAGAAATTCAAACAACTGGTCGTGTTTGATGGTGAACGGGGGATGACTCTGTGGTGAAGCCAGGGGAACTTGACCTCATCTCGAGTTGATTTGGGGTGCATGGAACACCTTCTCATTGCTGGAGTGACCTCAGGGCCCCTCTAGAATTGTGACAGTGTTCTTGAGGACTCTCTCGAGATCCATCAAGCAAGTCAAGGCTCCTTACACTTTTGATAGGTATGACAGAATTGCTCTGCATGAAATGCAGGAGAATCGGGCCTCATCTCGCTTCGATACGGATATCTCATGGTTTTTCTCGAGCTGCGGCGGTGACCTGGGGTATATTCTCGAGTTACGGCGGGGATGGCCCTTCAAAACTCGTGTTTGTTCAGCGAAGTCAGGACTCCTGTCTAGTTAAGTGGACCCCTTAGAAGTCTCTTGAAGGAAGAATTCATTTGAATCAGTTCTAATGAGATGGATGAAACTGGAGCCCATTATACAGAGCGAAGTAAGCCAGAAAGATAAAGACCATTACAGTATACTAACACATATATATGGAATTTAGAAAGATGGTAACGATAACCCTATATGCAAAACAGAAAAAGAGACTCAGATGTATAGAACAGACTTGTGGACTCTGTGGAGAAGGCGAGGGTGGGATGCTTTGAGAGAACAGCATCGAAACATGTATATTATCTAGGGTGAAACAGATCGCTAGCCCAGGTTGGATGCATGAGACAAGTGCTCGGGCCTGTTGTACTGGGAAGACCCAGAGGGATCGGGTGGAGAGGGAGGTGGGAGGGGGGACCGGGATGGGGAATACATGTAAATCCATGGCTAATTCATTTCAATGTATGACAAAAACCACTGCAATGTTGTAAAGTAATTAGCCTCCAACTAATAAAAATAAATGGAAAAAAAAAGAAAAAATTATTCTAAAAAAAAAAAAAAAAAAAAAGAAATCTCTTGAAGGATTGGCAGGTCAAAGGGTACGCTTCTCGAAGTAAGGCGAGAGACCCACGGTCCCACTCCAGTAGCCACAGGGATATTGGGGTTCCTATCCATGCTCATGGGGAGTCACGCATGGTCACCTTTGAAGAAGTGAACTCTGCGTGCCTCTCGAAGTGTCAAAGGGATGTGAGACATTTTGTCGAAATGGGGCGGAGATTTAGGGCTTTCTCTAGGGTCTCCAGAGGGGATTGAGACATCCCTTCATCTTGTGAAATAAAAGACGAGCCTATATTCAAGACACTGCCAGGAAATCCGGCCTCCTTTCGAGTCAGGGCTTATCGGTTTATAATCCACTTGAGGCAGCAAACTAAGGGTCTCTCTCACATTCCTATTGCTGAGAGAATCCTGCTCTTGAGGTGCTTGTAGAACGTTGGCATATGTCTTGAGTCTAAGCCAGGGAATCAGCTCTCATCTCGAGACGATTTGGGGTACACGGAGCAGTCCTTGAGTTGCTGTGTTGAACTTGGTATTCCTCTAGACTTGGGACAGTGTTCTCGGGGAATCTCTGGAGTTACCTAAAGGAAATCAAGCCCCTGGGCATGGTTTCTTGGGAACAGTGATTGCTCTGGATTCAATGCAGGGGAGTCGGGCCATATCTCGATTTCATTTGGGGTACATGGAGGTCCTTGGCGCTGATGGGTGACCTCAGGGTCCGTCTAGACTTGTGACAGTGTTCTTGGGGACTGTCTCGAGATACATCAACCAAGTCGAGGATCCGTATATGTTTATGGGGATCACGGAATTGCTTTACATGCAATGCAGGGGAATCGGGCCTCATCTCGCTTCGAGGGACATGTCTCATTGATTTTCTCGAGTTGCGGCCTGGACCTGGGGTATATTCTCGAGTTTCTTTGGGCATGGCCCTTCAAAACTCGTGTTTGTTCAGCGATGTCAGGACTCCTTCTAGTTAGGAGGGACACCTCAGGAGTCTCTTTGAGGCTTGACAGTGCAAAAGGAATGCTTGTCGAGGTGAGGCGGGAGACTCAGGTTCCTTTTC